>CAUYQV010066379.1:0-12326 GCA_963574575.1 Galagoides demidoff
GATGGAGCTGGAACATGTTCTTCTTAGCAATGTATTTCAAGAAAGTATCCAATGTACTCAGAAGAAAGAGTATCCAATGTCTTCAGAAGAAAGAGTGTCCAATGCACTCAGCCCTACTGTGAAACCAATTTATAAACATCCACACTTTCAATATGAATGTTTTAACACAATAACTAAGAAAATGACATGAAGGCTATATTAACCAGTTTGATGGAAGTGTTTCAGATTGTGTGTCAAAACACCACACTGTACCCCAGAAGTGTATTAATGTACTTAGTTACCATTCAATTAAAAAAAATCCACACTTTCATATGAAATCTATAACCTAACTATAGCCCAAGAAGGGGAAAGAGGAAAGGGAGGGGTGGGGAAGGGAGGAGGATGGGGGGAAGGAGGATAATTGGTGGGACCACACCTACAGTACATTTTAAGGGTACAAGTTAAATCTACTAAGTGTAGAATATAAATGTCTTAACATAAGAACTAAGAACATGCAGTGAAGGCTATGTTAACCAGTTTGATGGAAGTATTTCAAATGGTATATAAAACTAGCACATTGTACCCTATAATTGCATTAATGTACACAGCTACGATTTAATAAAAAAAATATTTCAGAGATAGGCCAAGACTAGAGTCATTGGACATTTAAATATGTGTCAATTTCCTAAAGAAAAGGAAATTAAACTAAAATTTAAGTACTCAAAAGTGATTTTATTAAATATGATGATAAAGTAATTCTTAGAGAAATCCTAATTTTTCTTTTTTTTTTTGAGACAGAATTTTACTCTGTCACCCTGGGTAGAGTGCTGTGGAGCAACTCACAGCAACCGCAAACTCAGCCTGAAGTGATTCTCTTGCCTCAGCCTCCCAAGTAGTTGAGGCTATAGGTACCCACATATGCATATAATCTTTTTGATAAAAAAGAAAGTGTGGCTCTGTGTTATTATCACTGGGCTGAGCATTAGAGAATTTTCTTTATGATTCCATCTCTCCTACTTCTTAGCAAGTCTTTGGTCTAACAAGTCTTTGAATCTTAGTTTAGGATGACAAATGGGCAATACCTTTTTGCCAAAGTAGGGGGCAGAAGATCTGATATCTTTACCAAACTAAAGAGACAGAAAAATAAAGCCATCATTGAGGAACACTGTTCACGAGCAAGGAAACAAATTGTTCTTGATCCTGTTGGGTGCCACCTTGTGACCATGAGGGAGCCATCTTGGCAAATAGGCCAATATCAAGAGGAGAAGGAGGAAATCAGAAAATTTAAGAAGAAACCCTGGTATTTTATACTGGGAGTCTTTTTGGCCTCTAGACTTCTTGTTACACAAGACAAAACATATCCCTATCACTTAATCCAGTTCGAATATGATCCATTTTATCCATAGCATGTTCTTAGATCTCTACAATGAGTACTTCTGGAAAATTCTCCTCTCCTCTTTATTCACATCCTGTAGGTATTAAATCCGTAAGAGTAAAGACAGTGTTTAGACTTGTGTCTGTGTATGGGCAAGACATTGTATTGATACAATTTTTACATATGCAATCTCATTTAATCCAACAACCCCCTTACTTTACAGATGAGGGAATCAAGACTCAAAGTGAGGCATGTGCCTAAGGGAACAGCATTCCAACCAGGACTATCTGGTTAAAGATTTCATAATTTTATTATTACTATTATACTACTCCACAAATCAATTGTAAATCTTTATGGGAGATTCCCTGGTTGGCAGAGATCTGCTAAAATTGAATTCGTGGCCAGGTGTGTTGATTCGTGCCTGTAATTCTAGCACACTGGGAGGCTGAGGCAGGTGGATAACCTGAGCTCAGGAGTTCAAGACTAGCCTGAGCAAGAGTGAGACCCCATCTCTACTAAAAATGCAAAAACTAGCAGCATGTAGTGGTGGGCACCTGTAGTCCCAACTAGTTGAGAGACTGAGGCAAGAGGATTGCTTGAACCCAGAAGTTTGAGGTTGCTTTGAGCTATGATGCCAGGGCACTCTAACCTGGGTAACAGAGTAAGACTCTGTTTTAAAAAATAAAATAAAATAAAAATAAGAAGGTGGATTCTCTAAAAGGTATGAAGAAATGCCCCAGATAATCACCAATGGTTTTTGCATTAAATGAAATACAGTGGGTCAGTTCCTTTATCCTTCTAGCCCAAAACTGCAAAAAGCTTTAGAACAAAGAAATTATTAAAGCTTACAAAACCATCATTGATTACATTTCCCCATGTGGTTCTCCTCTCTATTGTAGAAATCCTTTCCTAATTCAAAAGAAGCTATTATTAAAAAGCTAATCTCTTCTTCTATGAAGAACAGGGTATGCTGCAAATATCTTAAATTCTCTTCTAACCACAGTTTCACTGAAAGGTTAGAATAGCACAACTATTATCAAGTCACAGGGGAAAAGAACAGACACCTCTGAATAAACATAGGGAAAATCTTTCATGAAAAGTGGTTTATTTCACTACAAATTCTGACATCTTCAGAAAAGCATTCTTCTCCTTTTAGTAAGCAATATACAAAATTTCCAGATTCTGCCACACACACATCAGGAGTAGAAGAAAACCAAAATAAATGTTGAAAACAGGCAGCATTAAGAAGCGATGCTGGCTTACCTAGAAGAAAACAGGAAGATCAGAAAGATAAACCAATTCTTGTGTTTGAATTTTGGTGTCAAGGTCTTTCCTTTTATTCAAATTGAAGAAAATCAAGAATGTTTGTTTAGACAATTTATATTTGGCAAAGGCAAGTGCAGCAAAGTTTGAAATCAATTATTCTATTCATCACAAGTTTATTTTGATTGATCTTCTTAAGAATAGTGAAAATATTAACCAGTACATCTTTAATTAATAACACCCTAGGATAGGAAACCCCGTGGCAAATAGAGTACAATAATATGTGATTAAAACAAAACAAAGCAGTTTGCCATTACGGGATTATAGTCAGGCCCCAATATCAAACTTCTCTGAGAATCGTATTTTTTATAATAGAAATAATTTACAAATGTCTTATAATGTGGGCAATAAACAAAAAGGTGAAACTAATCTGTTGATTGCAAAATAGTATACAAAAGAATTCTTATTTTAATTTGAATAAACTGATTATTTGGGTTTGGGAACTAATTTTGAGGTCATAATCATAGTGTGAACCATTTTATTTTATTGTATTTTGTTTTTTATCAAATCCTACCTGTGTACATTATTGCATTTATGGGGTACACTGTGCTAATTTTATATACAATTTGGGATGCTTACATCAAACTGGTTAACATAGCCTTCACCTCACTTACTTGTTAAGACATTTATACTCTACTCTTAATAGATATGACATGTACCCTTGCAATATGCACAATAATTGAGGTCCCATCGATGACCTTACCTGCACTCGCCCTCCCTCCTCCCCTCCCTTCACCCTCCTCTTCCTGCCTTCATTCTGGGCTATAATTGTGTTTTATCATTGGTATGAAAGTGGGTGTAATTATATATTGGTTTCATCATAATACTGAGTACATTAGATACTTTTTCTTCCTTTCTAGAGATACTTTACTAAGAAGAATATGTTCCAGCTCCAAGTCACCATCTTTTTTATGGCTACATAATATTCCATGGTATACATATACTGTATGAACCTTTTTTTTTTTTGCAGTTTTTGGCTGGGGCTGGGTTTGAACCCAGCACCTCTGGCATATGGGGCTGGTGCCTTATCCTTTTGAGCCACAGGTGCCGCCCCTGCATGAACCATTTTAATGATAGTCACCACACATATACTGTGCAGAAAAGTATACAACTAGAAACTATGGGGAACAGCAGAAAGACCATGTGAGTATAATCTCTACTCCCAAGGAGTTTTTACACTAGGAAACAGTCATTACTATAATAAGAAGCAGAGCATGTTGAATACTATAAGAGGAGATATATACACAATTTTTTTGTGGCATTTAGTCCAAGAGGTGCTCCCATTTTTAATTGAAAGATCAGAAAAGGCTTCCTAGAAGAGGTACCATTTGGGTGACCCTCGAGTGGTATGTTGGGTAGGACATGCCCAGGTGGAGAACATGTTTGGGAAGAGACCAGGGTTTGGAGACTCCAGACAGTTTGTCAGCAGTAGTAAGACTGCTGGACTCTCTTCACTCCACTCAATTACACTCCATCAAGACACAGTCCTACAGCTCTCTTTCCTTTCTGCAGATTAGCTAGAAGTCCCTGCAAGATGGTTAGAAATTCGCTATCTACTTCTATAATATTTTTTCATTTTTTCTGAACATCTTCACTATCGAGATGACATTAAAGTTTTCTCCAAGAACTGAAAAATGTTTCTTTTTCAAAATCTCCACAGCAAACTGCCTCAAGGTTATCAGACACAGACACTGAGGAGGCCATGTACCATTAGAGGTAAGCTTTAGAGCAGTCTCCTCACACTTCCCAAAGATCGTCTCAGATGAAGAGGGCACTGTGATCGGATTGTCATGACTTGTTACCTTGAGACACTTGTCTTACAGTTGGGAATTAGCAGCATGACTGATGTGTATTGACAGAGTATGTTCTTTTTTTTTTTTCTTTCAGTTTTTGGTAGTGGGTTTGAACCTACCACTTCCGTTATATGGGGCCGGCGCCCTACTCCTTGAGCCACAGGCACTGCCTAGCAGAGTATGTTCTGACCAGCTACATATACCATAATCTAAGGAGGACATGCTTGATCAGCACATGTTCTTGACTTTTGATACTTGGCTTTCTTACCGCCAGTTAAATAACTATTCTTTTCTTATTACTCTTTGTTCTATCCCTTAAATGTTGCTGTTTCTTCCGGTCACTGACCTTAGACATGGTCTCTTCCAATTCCTGGATAAATTTCATATATTCCTCAGAAATCTCCACTGATATCACTCTGGATATTAAATCTGCAGTCTCCATCCCTCCCTGGAGCTTCAGACATGTCTATTCCAAGTTGCCTATTTGCTATCCATAGTTAGGTACTTTATAAGTTTAAAATTCAAAACAAATTCTGAAAAAATTAGATATTATATTTCCCCTTTTACCTGAAACTCAGAGATGCTAGGTCATGCAGTCAGGGTTACATAGCTGGTATATGGTAGAACTTGGACATGATTCTATTTTAAAGCTTGATCTACTGAAACCCAGGCTTCTTTCATTTAGCTTTTTCATACCGCCCACAAAAAATTTTAATGTCTGTTTTTCATATCAGCATCTATCAATTCTTCCAAATTAGTCACTTCTGCCTGTCCCTCTGTACTTCATTACTCAGTCCTTTGGGCATTATTTTAATCTTCTCTCAATCCTGTGTTACGGTTCATGTTCTTTTTTTTTTTTTTTTTTTTTTTTTGAGACGGAGCCTCAAGCTATCCCCCCCTGGGTAGAGTGCCATGGCATCACAGCTCATAGCAACCTCCAACTCCTGGGCTCAAGTGAGTCTCCTGTCTCCGACTCCCAAGTAGCTGGGACCACAGGCGCCTGCCACAACACCCGGCCATTTTTTGGTTGCAGCCATCATTGTTGTTTGGCGGGCCCGGGCTGGGGATTCGAACCCTCCACCTTAGGTGTACATGGCTGATGCCTTAGCCGATTGAGCCACAGGCACTGAGCCACGGTTCATGTTCTTAATACATCTTTCCTGAAAGTCTCCCTACCATCATTCACACTCCCAAGATTGTTTTATCTTTAATCCATTCTTTCTATCTCTGCCACAGGCTTATCCCCCACCCCAGTCCAATTTGGACAATAAAGAATTTTAATTTTCTTCTTTACATGCTTTTGCAGCTTCTGATGCAATAAGCAGATATTTTTGTGGACTCAAACATACCCAGCATGCTTTAAAACAAAGAAGGCAGTCTGGGGAAATATTGAAATTTCAGAGATATACTCTAAAAATATTTTGGCAGTAGAATACACATATAAGAAGAATTTGAAGAATGAAACATGGAACCTGGCTTTTTTTTTTTTTCTTTTTTGCTCACTATACTCTTAAAATTTACAGTTTAGATTAAGGTAGTGAGGATCTGTCTCTGCTTTGGGGATGAGATGAAATTGGAAACCCTGAGAATTTTTCCCTGAGTGATCCAGTGTCTTTCTGGGTCAGCTCAGACTGATACTGGGTACATTACTGCTAAAATTAATGCTGTGCACCAGGGAACAGATGTGAGTTCATCATGTGAGTTCAAGAATAGGGACTTGGGATTTCTAATCCAGCCTGATACCCTCTTTAGCTTTGGGGAATTGAGGTGGTAAATCTGCTTTGCAGAAATGTGGTCAGTGAAAGTGTACAGGCTTTGTTTCATTAGTTAATATGTCTGATGCTTCCAGTGACTGCGTTCTTTTCCTGCAAATACATCTTATATATAGTTACTGATTTTTTCCTCCCTCCTTGGAGTTCTCTTTGTTATCAACACACAATCACATTCACAAATTAGTCGATGATGTTAATCTACTATTAAGAAAACCAAATCAGTGGTTTAATTCACTCATGATTGGACCAAGCCTAGCTCAGACACTAAAAAATTTCCTGGTCTGTAGGCATTACTGTCATTTCAAGTTTTGTAGATAATACTCACAAGCCATTGGTTTCCAACTTAGAATAGGTACACCCTGTATAATTCTGGCTCAATTTTAGAAGATTCACATGAAGTATTTAGATTGCTTGTGTTTATGTAAAATAGTTTAAAACAAACATTCAACTAGTCAATTAAAAGACGATTTGAAATTGACAGTCTTGTTAAATGCATCTGGAAGGAATATAAATGATAAAGATTTTCCACTAGTAGAACTTAGTACAAATGGATTTTGATATGGATTACCTAGAAATTGTGCTTATATATACACTGTTTATAAAACAACCAAAAGAAACCTACCACAGTTACAATGAACACTACCCAGGTAATGAGCACATTCATAACCTTGACCAAAGCATAACAAAATTGATCCATCTAACCATAAACATTTGTAACCCTGCCCATAATGTTTTGAAATAAAAAAAAAAAGAAACCTATCGGGAACCATTTCTAAATGTTTCAATTTTTTTACCATTATCATTATTGTTAATGTCACAATGTCACAAATCAATACACAGAACTAAGAATTTCACAGTTCATATGAGGACTTGCTACTCTTGGAGTTAGGATACACATCCACATGTATCCGTAGCATTTAAGCAAAGGTGAAAATTCGGGTACTAAAGAATGCAAATTAATTCAGAGTAGCTGCGCAGATCTCTAGGGGTGGTAATTTAATCTAATGGGAACTTAATAACTTATATTAAACACATTACTAATCTGATGCTTTGCTTACAGTAAATTAGAACTAGTGAAATTATAAATCACTTATTAAAGAAAAAAAGAATACCTTCTTGAATTAAAATTGAATCTTCCCTTAACTAAGAAACAGCAGGTAGGAGGAATCCTTGTTGTTTCCAAATGAATTCCAATCAATTTTTGTATTCATGTTTGAACATTAAGTAAACAGATTTAATTCAGACAACTCAAACCAGTGTCTTTTATGTAATCACCTGAAACTGTAAATATGAACTAGGGGGTTCTCCAGTTCGCACTCAGCTACGCGCTGACCTCCAATTCATATTCTTTGTGGAGATGGATCATGGTAACGTGTATGTAAGTATAAACACACGGTAATGCACTGCCCAGGATTCATGCTCAATCATCCAGAATAATAACAACAAAGATAGGTAACAATAAAATTATTCCAAAATGCAGATTCTGCACAAACATTGTTCCATAGAAACTTGAAAAACAAAGCAACATTAACAGACTCTTCTTTTCTTTGCAAAATCACTTTGTTTTGGGTCACTTTGTCATTCAAGGTGACACAGACCAAAATTTCCTTGAGACTAAGTGTGTATTTTTATACCTTTTAAATGGCCATGGCCTTTTTTTTTTCTTTCTCATTGTTCTGGCTCACAGATATTTTTGTCTGATAAAATTGATAAGACAGTAAAATATACCTATATATCCACCTATTATTTTACTCATTCACTCATATATTAAAAATACAGAGTGCCTACTTTCTTCCAGGCACTTCTCCGGAGCTTGCACACACAGCAGTCATGGCTATTCTTTGGCTAGGGTGGCACAAACATCAACCCAACAAACAAATCATTATTTCAATTGGGAAGAAGTAACCAAAAGGGAAGAGCATGATAGAGGAGTATTGCGTGTGGCAGAGGGTAGGATTATGGTTTTATCTTGGGTTTCTTCCAGAGAAAGCTTTCATGACTTAATTATACATATTACAAGCACAAATCAGAAAGCTGTCGGAGAGTAAGCTACGCAAATGTATGGGGGAGGGGCATTCTAGACATAGCTGTTGGGAAATTATTAACCTTGTAACTATAAGAAGATGAGTTTGCTTAAAAAACAAGGTGACGGTGTTGGAGCTGAGGGAGCACTTAAAAGGAAGTTTGGAAGCTGAATCAGAGAAGCCATGGGGGAGCGCAGTGAGAGATGGCCTGCACCTTTACAGATCATTCAATAGATTTTAGATTTTACAATGGGGAAACATTGGAGGGTTATAAACACAGGAATATGAGCTAACATGTTCTCTAAAGAATACAAAGGGATTTTTTTTTTTTTTTTTTTTTGGAGACAGGGCCTCAAGCTATCCCCCTGGGTAGAGTGCCATCGCATCACAGCTCATAGCAACCTCCAACTCCTGGGCTCAAGCGAGTCTCCTGCCTCCGCCTCCCAAGCAGCTGGGACCACAGGCGCCCGCCACAACGCCCGGCCATTTTTTGGTTGCAGCTGTCATTGTTGTTTGGCGGGCCTGGGCTGGGGATTCAAACCCGCCACCTTAGGTGTACGTGGCTGGTGCCTTAGCTGATTGAGCCACAGGCGCCGAGCCGCTGTAAATGTTCTAACCTATGTCAACTTGGTAAGATCTTAGGAGAGGATAGAAATTAACAACAACAAAAAATTAGCCCCCAATAGTCAATGTTAGAAAATTAGTAAATTGTAAATTGTGTGTACTTAAGACATAGGACAAACTCATCTATTTTTTGTGTGTATTTATATATATGTTGTTATCCAAGTGAGTGCTTTATCCCAGGATGTCACTTGAGTCTTAATATTTACCACAGAGAATATCCTATATATTGTTATTGGAAGAGACATGTCAATTAAGAATAGGGCTTCTACAATGAAAGAAAGGAAAAATTGGAATGCCCCAATCCACGGAAAAATAATCAAGTAGTATTTGAGGCTTACCTGACTGGCAGTTTGTTTTAATCCATAGAAATCATCACCAGCAGCTTATGAAATACAGCTCAGTGAGTAGCATCTCTTTCAAGTTTGTGTTTGTTTCTCAGGTGGGAGGTAGAGGGTTTCCAGATCACCTGTGATTTGAGAATGCTGATGTTCTCAGCCCTCTCTTTTAGGTACAGCTTCTTTGTAGTACTCCAAATGGTTTGGACCATGGCCACAGAAAGAAAGATGCAAAGTATGGATCATCTGCAAATAAAGAAAATGTGAGTATTTAATGGAAACATAGATATATTAGTGGTTTTATTCCTTTGTGTAAAGCAATCCATTGATACCATTGTGAGACCTAGAGCTGTTTCTACCTTAGTGTGCTGGACAAGCGAACTGCATTGCTTTAGGGAAAATAAGTAGTTTGTTTTGTTCTTTTTTTTTTTTTTTTGAGACAGAGCCTCAAGCTGTCACTCTGGGTAGAGTGCTATGGCATCACAGCTCACAGCAACCTCCAATTCCTGGGCTTAAGTGATTCTCTTGCCTCAACCTCCCAAGTAGTTGGGACTACAGGTGCCTACCACAATGCCTGGCTATTTTTTGGTTGTTGTTGTCGTTGTTACTTGGCTGGCCCGGGCTGGATTCAGACCTGCCAGCTCTGGTGTATGTGTTTGGTGCCTTAGCCGCTTGAGCTACGGGCGCCAAGCCTTGTTTTGTTTTCATCAGGGTTTGACCCAAGAACAGAGATCTAGTTCCAAGTTCTGCATTGCTGGTTATAATTACTATTTATGCTCATTTGATCAGTTTGAGGACCAAAAGTACTGTTACTGCAATGTAAAGAATTTAGGAGGTGGTTGTTTTTTTTTTTTTTTTGAGACGGAGCCTCAAGCTATCCCCCTAGGTAGAGTTCATAGCAACTTCCAACTCCTGGGCACAAGCGAGTCTCCTGCCTCCGCCTCCCAAGTAGCTGGGACCACAGGCGCCCACCACAACGCCCGGCCATTTTTTGGTTGCAGCCATCATTGTTGTTTGGCAGGCCCGGGCTGGGGATTCAAACGCGCCACCTTAGGTGTACGTGGCTGGCGCCCCAGCCGATTGAGCCACAGGCGCCGAGCCAAGGTGGTTGTTTTGTTTTGTTTTGCTTTGCTTTTGCAGTTTTTTGCCGGGGCTGGGTTTGAACGCACCACCTCCAGCATATGGGGCCGGCATCCTACTCCTTTGAGTCCTAGGCGCTGCCCTGAGGTGTTTTTATTTGTTTGTTTGTTTTTTTAGACAGTCTCAAACTGCGACTACAGGCACCCAACACAACGCCTGGCTATATCATTGTTGTTTGGCGGACCTGGGCTGGATTCAAACTCACCAGCTCAGGTTTATGTGGCTGGCACCTTAACCACTTGAGCCACAGGCACCGAGCCAGCCAGGAGTTCTTATTTTTAACAGATACCACATATGGATAACTTGCAGAATTTGTTCACAGGTTCTTTTCATGGCTTAACACTCAAGTAGATTTCTTAGTTTCTTATTTCCCTCTTACTCTAGCTTTTTAGCCCCTGTTCTGAGGAAGACATAGTTGTTTTTATTTAAGCCAGGCCATCCTTATGTTCCAAGTTGAAACTGGCCTCTCCAGAGCTACCTAATCACTAAGATAATTCTCTAATCTCTTCAACTAATCCCCTTTTCTAGGCATCTTTTTTTCCCCCTGCCTCCCATTCCTTTCCCCAGGTCAGTATGCATAAAAGATAGCTGCTGTTCTTTTCATGTCTAAAATAAGCCTGTGTTTTTGGTGGTTCTAATCAGCTTTTTCTTGATTCACTTTTATAAATCTTACCATTTTGTTCCTAAGCAGACATCCTCCCCTTTTACTACATACTTGTGACCATAAATTAGTATCCTCCAAAGCAAATCTATAAGTCATACATCAAAACCAAACCATAATTTGCATTGTCAGAATATAGGGTTAGCCTTGATTACATTTAATGTATTTTATGAGGGTTATTCAATGGCTTCATCAGATGAAATGTTTTCGGCAGAGCCAACTAACACTTCTCTTCCTCTAACTAACGCAGTTTTTTTGTTTTTTTTTTTTTAAATGCAGGAAAACAATACTTTGAAACCCTTAAAGTGCAGGCACACATGAATCTGAGATTTCGAAAGAGATTAGGGGGGCCTTATGTGTCCCCCCTTTCTCTGCTGGTGAGTTACTGAACATATCATCATTAAAAGTCATTTCGGGGTTATAGGCTGTGGAATGGCAAGTCTGGATTTATAACTTTTTGAATTTTACTAAGGTGACTTGGATGAGAAATGGGGATGGAAAAGTAAAGTTTGAGCAGGAAAAGAGAGGAACCATATATCTTTGAAGAGAAAAAAATTTTTTTTTTTTTGAGACTGAGCCTCAAGCTGTCCCCCTGGGTAGCTCACAGCAACCTCAAACTCCTGGGCTTAAGAGATTCTCTTGCCTCATCCTCCCAAGTAGCTGGGACCACAGGCGCCTGCCACAACACCCAGCTATTTTTTTTTTAAGAGACAGAGTCTCATTTTGTCACCTTCAGTAAAGTGCCATGGTGTCACAGCCCACAGCAACCTCTAGCTCTTGGGCTTAGGCAATTCTCTTGCCTCAGCCTCCCAAGTAGCTGGGACCACAAGCGCCTGCCACAATGCGCAACTATTTTTTTTGTTGTTGCAATTTGGTCGGGGCCGGGTTTGAACCTGCCACCCTTGGTATATGGGACCAGCGCCCTACTCCCTGAGCCACAGGCACCACCTTGCCAGGCTATTTTTTGGTTGCAGTTGTTGTTGTTTGGCAGGACTAGGCTGGATTCGTACCTGCCCGCTCTGTTGCTCTGGCATATGTGGCTGGCACCTCAGCCACTTGAATCACAGGCACTAGGCCTTTTTTTTTTTTTTTTTTTTTGATACATTGCCTCAAGCTGTCTCCCAGGGTAGAGTCTCGTGGCATCACAGCTCACAGCAACCTCCAACTCCTGGGCTCAAGCGAGTCTCCTGTCTCAGCCTCCCAAGTAGCTGGGACCACAGGCGCCTGCCACAAGGCCTGGCTATTTTTTGGTTGCAACCGTCATTGTTGTTTGGCGGGCCCGGGCTGGATTCGAACCCGC
>CAUYQV010066381.1:0-13088 GCA_963574575.1 Galagoides demidoff
TTCTACTCAGCTTATTATTATTATTATTTTTTTTTTTTTTGAGACGGAACCTCAAGCTACCTCCTGGGTAGAGTGCCATGGCATCACAGCTCATAGCAACCTCCAACTCCTGGGCTCAAGCTAGTCTCCTGCCTCCGCCTCCCAAGTAGCTGGGACCACAGGTGCCCACCACAACACCCGGCCATTTTTTTTTTGGTTGCAGCCATCATTGTTGTTTGGCGGGCCCAGGCTGGGGATTCGAACCCGCCACCTTAGGTGTACGTGGCTGGCGCCTTAGCCGATTGAGCCACAGGCACCAAGCCTCAGCTTATTATTATTATTTTTTTTTTCTTTGTAGAGATAGAGTCTCACTTTATCACCCTGGGTAGAGTGCTGTGGCATCACACAGCTCACAGCAAGCTCCAACTCATGGGCTTAGGTGATTGTCTTGCCTCAGCCTCCTGAGTAGCTGGGACTACAGGCACCCACCACAACACACGGCTATTTTTTTTGTTGCAGTTTGGCTAGGGCCAGGTTTGAACCTGCTACCCTTGGTATGCAACCAGCGCCCTACCCACTGAGCCACATATGCTGTCCTTTTTATTGAATTTGTGGGGGGTTTTTTTGGGGGGGGTTGAGACAGAGCCTCATGTTGTCACTCTGTGTAGTATGCCTGGGCATCACAGCTCATAGCAACCTCCAATGCCTGGGCTCAAGCAATTCTCTTGCGTCAACCTCCCAAGTAGCTGGGACTACAGGTGCCCACCATAATGCCCAGCTGTTTTTTTGGTTGTAGCTCTTGTTGTTTGTCAGGCCCCAGCTGGATTCAAACCACCAGCTCTGGTGTATGTGGCTGGTGCCTTAGCTACTTGAGGTGCTGAGCCTCTACTCAGCTTTTATTGAAGGCTATTTGCTCATTAGCCCAGAAGGTAAGCTGGAACAAAGATGCCAGCAATTTCTCTGAGTGAGCATATCAGCGCCTATTGTTTCTATAATCAATAATCTTAAGGGTTTGAGCAGCCTTGAGAAATCCAGAAACTGAGCCTTGTATGAGGGCAACTTCCTGTCTGTGGTCACAAACACACACATTCCGGGGGGGGGGGGGGGTGTTAATACCTCTAGTCCATTGTGGAGTAAAATGCCACTGGCGTCAATATCCTCTGAAGAATCAGTGGGAGAAAGGCATTTTCCTCTCATTACCACCACAGAGGATCTTCCTCTGCAATAAGGGATATAAGCCCTCCTGCCCATATTTCAAGGCTCAAGCTGTTTCCTTGATCTCTGCTCCAACCAAATATAAATCTCCACAATGGGGATTTGCTTCAACTGTTAAATAGGCAGGAACTGGCCTAGTTAATGTTTCTTGCTAGGCCTTGCACACAGCTTCCTCTGTGGCCATTATTCCTTCAGAGTATTCACAAACCTAGCAGTGTTAATAAGCTATATCCCCAATAAGTCAGAGTTTTAGAAAAAGCAGGAAAATTCTCATCAAACTGTTTATAGAAGGAACATACCTGAAAATAATAAAGGCCATGTATGACAAACCCACAGCTCCTGTTGTACTGAGTAAGGAAAATTTAAAGAATTTTCTCTAATGTAAGACCATGACAAGAATGCTTGTTTTCACCACTTTTAATCAACATAATACTGGAAGTCCTAGCCAGAGCAGTTAGACAAGAGAAAGAAACAAAGGGCACCCATAATGGAAAGGAAGATGCAAATTATCCTTGTTTGCCAACAACAGGATCTTATGCAGAGAAAAACCTAAAGACTCTACAAAAAAATCTGTTAAAAGTGATAAACAAATTCAGTAAAGTTGCAGGTTACAAAATCAACATACAAAGTCAATAGCATTTATATATACTAACATTAAACAATCTGGGAAGGAATCCCATTATAATAAGCTGCAAAGAATATAAACTACCTAGGAATTAATTTAACAAAGAAATTAACAATCTATATACAGAAAACCATAAGCTACTGATGTAAGAAATTGAAGGACATAGTAAATGTAAAATTATTTCATGTTCATGGACTGGAAGAATTAATATTTTTAAAATGACAACATTATACAAAGCAATTTACCAATTCGGTGCAATCCTTATCAAACCACCAATGATACCCTTCACAGAAATAGAAAAAACAAATCCTAAAATTTTGTGGAACTATAAAAAACCTTAACTAGCCAAAGCAAAACTGAGCAAAAAGAACAAAGTTGGAAGCATTACACCATCTGTCTTCAAAATTTACTATAGGTCAGGAACGGTGGCTCAGGCCTATAATCCCAGCACTCTGGGAGGCCGAGGTGGGTAGATTGCTTCAGTTTATGAGTTCAAGACTAGCCTGAGCAAAAGCAAGACCCTGTCTCTACTACAAAGAGAAAAACTGAAGCAAGAGGATCTCTTGAGCCCAAGAGTTTGAGGTTACTGTAAGCTATGACTCCATGGCACTCTACTCAGGGTGACAGCTTGAGACTCTCTCAAAAAAGAAAAAAATTTTACTACAAAGCTATAATAACTAAATCAGCATAATATTGGCATAAAAACAGATATATAAGCCAATGGAAAAGAATAGAGATATAAATACATACATTTATAGCCAACTCATTGTTAACAAAGGCACCAATACTTGAATAACTACATACAGACGAATGAAACTAGACCCCTATCTTATCACACATAAAAATCAGATGGATTAAAAACTTAAATCTAAGACCTTCCTATGAAAATACTAAAAGAAAACATTTGGGAAGTGCTCTAGTGCATGGGAATGGGCAAAGATTTTACAGGTAAGACCTCAAAAGCAGAGGCAACCAGAGTAAAAAGAGACAAAAGAGATTACATCAAGCTAAAAGGCTTGGGCACAGCAGAGGGAACAATCAACAAAGTCAGAAGACAGGCCACAGGATGAGAGAAAGTATTTAAAGGACACTGATTTGCTCTTTACAAATTATATGAATGTATTAAATTATTACATGCAAAGAAACAACAACAACAACAAAGATGCACTGTTTTTACACTGACAGCTGCTTCTACTTCTGATATTTTAGGCTGGTTATCACAGAGGATATTCCAGGGTTGCAGTCTCTGTTCTTCATCCCAGAATTAAGCCTTTAAGGTGAACAGGGACTGGAGCTATTGTGCTGCATTCAGGGTCCCTCTGATCATAGGTGGTCTCTCTGACACCCTCTCCACACCCACCCCAGCTGAGCTGGCTTCCTTTACCCAAGACCAGGATCCTGCCAGGAATGAGAATACTTAGCATCAATGTGGGAATGCAGTTTGCTCACCTGAGTAGTCCCCCCCAGACTCCCATCTCCTCACAGAGGCTCCTGTGTGCCACTGAGCAATCGTCTGGAGCCTCAGTTACACGCATGGGCTCTGGAGCCCAACTGCTTGCTGGGGTTCAAATCCCACCTCTGCCATTTAAGTAACTGGATAACCTCGGGCAAACTACTTAACCTCTCTGTGCCTCAGTTTCTTCTGTAACATGAGGATACTGATGGCATCGTATGCATAGGGTTACACAGATTCAGTAAGCTAAAATATAGGAAGTCTTACAGCAAGGCTCACTACATAGGAAACGCTACCTGATGTTGTCAGTTGTTACTAATAATTCTCATGATAATTATAAGTGGCCATATGTGGGACGTGGCTAGGGAAGGCACAGCATCAGTATTAGTGAATGATGAAGAGCAGGACTTCTCCAGGACAAAGCACCCAGAGATTCTGAGCTGTTCCCCAAGGACTTTATCCTGAATACTGAAAAACATCAAAGAATCAGGGGCCCCAAAGACCGTGAAATCCATTTCCCAGTGCAGTGCATGTAAGACTGATGTCTTCTGGCTCAGCGCCTGTGGCTCAATCGGCTAAGGCGCCAGCCACGTACACCTAAGGTGGCAGGTTCGAATCCCCAGCCCGGGCCCGCCAAACAACAATGATGGCTGCAACCAAAAAATGGTCAGGCGTTGTGGCGGGCACCTGTGGTCCCAGCTACTTGGGAGGCAGAGGCAGGAGACTCGCTTGAGCCCAGGAGTTGGAGGTTGCTATGAGCTATGATGCCATGGCACTCTACCCAGGGGGATAGCTTGAGGCTCCATCTCAAAAAAAAAAAAGACTGATGTCTTCTCTCTCTCTCATTTTACAGGTATACACTTTATTTGACGATAACAACTTTCTTTTTCCCTTTACCCTTGATTTTGGTGTGCTATATTTTAATTTTATGCTATACCTGGGAGATGTTTCAACAGAATAAGGATGCCAGATGGTAAGTGTTTGCCTAATATTGCTTTCTTAAAAGAAGAGTGTTCAGTGAAAATCAATCTGCAGGAAGGAGGAGGTGATGGGTAAATTCACACCTGTCAAGCAGGGCCCACTATCTGGGTGAAGGGTGCACATAACTTTGACTCAATCTGTACAAAAGCCAAGTATGTAAATAAAACATGTGTACCCCCCAGTATTCTGAAATATAAAAATAAAAAAATAGATAAACATTTTGAAAAAGAAGAGATTATTTTAAGACATCTACAGCAGAAACTTAAGCAATAATGAGTTGAAACATACTACATTTAAGGATGTAAGCATTGACAAATGTGTACGGTAGGCTTTCCTAAGAATAAGACATGTCTGAATCAGCTAATTAAGGATCTCTCAGTGATAAAAGGTGAAATCACTGGTGTTTCAACAAAAAGCAAACAGAACTTAAAATTCTATTCGTAGAATAATTTTTATATTGTCATCAAATATTATTTAACTGGTTTAGTAATACATTTTTCAGGGTTGTATATGTCATTAAGTATCTTAAATGTTGTGTCCAAACTTTTAATTTTTGTGGTTCTTACTTAGATAAGAAGAGTTTCATTAATATTTGAATTAGAGAAGGGTTTATTAATATTAGGAGATTTATTAGAAGTAAATAAAATCAAAGACTTATCTAAAGGCTTGGGAAAGACCTTTGAAGATACTTGTCTCTAAAACTACATAAATAAATCAAAATTCTTTTCAACTTGAAATTGTGTGTACCCAATTGTGGAAATGAGCAAGTGAGTAATTAGATAGCCAGTTGGGTAAAAACACTTTAAACCTTATTAACACTTGACTTTTAATTAGATTTTAGGATTCTTTTAGAAAGACAAGCTTGCGGCGTTTCCCAGCCCACTATCTGTTGTAACGCTGAAGATTTTAAAAGAAAAGTCTGAACAATTTGACTATCATTAGTCAAAATTTGTGATAAACTGTAGAAACTAAATGTTTATGCAGTCTATTGTTCCATGGCTACTTTTTCCCACTTAAGGTCTTGAAATTCTGTGGAAACCTTAAATTATTAAAGGGTGGTCTGTTTGGCATGGGAAAAGGAAACCCCCACAGATACAGGAAAACAATTAGCTTCTAAATGCATCACAGGAAGCCCAACTGATGAGAAGGTCGACATGGAATCATATGGAATACTAAGAGACCAACAGCGGAGAGGATGCCTGAGCCTTTTAAAAACAGTTCTCCAAATCAGATCATTTTGCTCCTAACACTTTTCTCAGAAATCCCAGGAGCTTGTTATGAACAAAGCTCCTACTCCCCAGTTATGCCTTGAAATGCAAGAAGTTAGCAGAAGCTTGGTGCCTCCTGTGATAAACTGCAGGAGGGTCATTGTCTTTGAAGGACTTTCAGTCCCCATACGTTTTTCCATATTATTCCCAAAGCTTATTCAGCTGCTTCCACTGTGCCCCAGGGAAATTTCTATTACATATCTAAATATGACATAACATGATAAATTTTGGAAGCTTTAAAACATTTTATTTTAGAATAATTTTAAATTTATAAAAAAGTAGACAGTATAGATATTGCAGAGACAGTGCAGAAATAGTACAGATTTGCGCAGACACCACAGAGGACTTTCATACACCCCTCATCACTCTTCCCGCTATTAATATCTTACATTACCATGGTGTGTTTGTCTAAACAAAGAAACCAGCCCGGCTTGGTGGCTCACGCCTGTAATGCTAGGACTCTGGGAGGCCCAGGGTGGATTGTTTGAGCTCAGGAGTTCAAGACAAGGCTGAGCAAAAGTGAGAGAGTCCATCTCTTAAACACACACAACAGCATTAGGACATTACTAGGAACTGAATCCCACCCTTAACTGCACAGTGCCAGTTTTCCATTAAAGTCACTCTATCTGTTCCTGATTCAATCCAGAATAACACATTGCATTTAGTTGCTGGGTCCTCCCAGTCTCCCCAGGTGTGCTAGTCCCTCACTCTTCCCTTGTTTTTCCATGACCTTCATAGTTCTAAGGACTACTGGCCAGGTATCCTGTAGAATGTTCCCAATCTGGCTTTGCCTGATATTATATCATGATTAGGCTGTAGTTATGGGTTTTTGGAAAAAAATCAACTCCTCATCTTAGCATGTCAGGGATCAAATGACAGCTACCTGGCATCGCTGTCCATGTTATCCTTCATCACTTGGTTAAGGTAGCGTTTGCCAGATTTTTCCCCTGTGAAACTATTTTTAACCCTTTTCTCTATTTTTTGGAATTGAGTCACTAGGTCTAGCCTGCCCCCAAGGGAGAAGAGAAAAGGTGGGAAATAGCTCCAACTCCTGAAAGAGGAGTATCTGTGTGTGTTGTTTGGAATTCTATAAAGATTCATCTCTTCTTCCCCCACTTCATTCAATATAATTTATATCAGTATAGATTCATGGATATTTATTTCATACTTTGAGTCATATTCAATACTTGGTTATTTATTTTGTTTCTCAGAATGTCCCATCTTTGAGAACTTAGAGAAGTTTTTTAACAAGAATGAAAAAGAAATTTTTTTTGCAATATTTAAGTAGGAATATAAAATTGAGCTTTGTATTTCACTGCAAAGCCGTTATGAACTGTCCAGAAAGCTCTAGGAAGGCGAGGAGTTGTGATTTCTCTGGGTGGTTACGTTCTGCTTTTCCAACTGTTGCCTTTGCAGTTACAATCCCAGTGTACCCAAGCAGAGGGTGCTGAGGCTGACAAAGATGGTGCTGGTGCTGGTGGCCGTCTTTGTCCTGAGCGCTGCCCCCTATCACGTGCTGCAACTGGTGAACTTACAGATGGAGCAGCCCACGCTGGCCTTCTACGTGGGCTACTATCTCTCCATCTGTCTCAGCTACGCCAGCAGCAGCATCAACCCTTTCCTCTACATCCTGCTAAGTGGCAACTTTCGGAAACGTCTGCCTCAAGTTCAAAGGAGGGTGACTGAAAAGGAAACCAACATATGGAAAACACCTGAAATAGGGCTGCTAGGAAAATCCACAAATCACCAGGACTGTGTATGTCGCTGATATCATTAGAAAGGGCAGATGGACCAGTCTGCTTGTGCCAATTCTTCTTATGTATATGTGATTCTTAGCCGCATGGAACAGAAGTTTAACCGTCCAAATGCAATGAATTTAATGTGCTAACTTTAGCAAAATGTAAAATGTTGATTTGTGTTGTGGATAGGGAGTGGGGTTGTCTGAGATGCCCAAAATTCATGGTTGTACATGTTATTTCAGCATGTTATAAACAAGTCCCTAGTGAAAGTGGCCGTCCATGACCCTTGACTCAAAACTCACCCAGGAACCTGACCTTGCCCTCCACACGATGGCCTCCCAGTAACAGTGCCCTACAGATTCCTAGGAGGGAACCATATCACAGGGAGGTTTGAAATTTGGCCTTTTTTAATCCACAAAAATGGCAGTTTTATATGTTCCAATCTAATACTTTTATAACTAGGCCCCACCTTTAGAGTGACAGTCCCCATCAATTGCACATGTGCAATGAGCATGAGATTGCATGTAACAAAGCCGTGAGGAAATCTCTGTTTCCTAAGGCTCAGGAAAGTTAAGTGAGAGGCCGAGTGCTCCATTTCCCCCTGCCAGTGGGGCTGAAATCTGGGTCCCCTTGTTTGTCTTTTCTACCGTGCTCTCTTGACAAGTTCTTATGCTGCTGCAGGGAGCCAGTAGCTTGGGCTTTCCTTTGCTTTCTCTCCTACAGCCCAGCAAGAAAAGAACTGAAGCCTGAAAGAAATGAGGTGATGATTTCAGCATATTCTTTGGGACTTAGCTTTGTTCTCCTACCTGCTAACTGAAGAAACCAGTGTCAGCATTTTGATAATAGTACCTCACTTCAGGAATTTAAACAAATTGTTAACAAGCAGTCCCTTTAGGTTACCATATCTGTTTGTTCAAGGGTAGAAAAGTAATGAGCCCTCACATTCATAAGTATTCATTACATCTATCTTTTCCTCTTTTGGAAAATATGCTCATTGTATAAAACATGCTCTTTGATATAGTCAGGGGGAAAAATGCTTTTAAAGCCAGTCTTCTCAAGAAAAACAACTGTCACTATTTAGTCTGTGAATGGAATGTGTAAACCTCTCTCCTTCATCTAAATACATAAGATTGCTTGCTTAATGAACAACTGAAACCGATTTTCAATCAGCTGTTTTTAGAAAAAGAGTCACCAAGACCAGCTTTTTCCATGACTTAATCTCCATTTTTATATTTCAATTGTATTTGAATCAACCAAAACACATGACTTGTAACCCCAGGCACTTCACTCGAGACGTTGTAGGCACTATTTTGGAACCAGGTAGTATCTAAATGCACATCTGGATGAATGGTCATGAAAATGAGAGGAGAACGACAAACCAAATGGGACGTATCCTTCCCAGAGCTGAGTTCTGCAAACCTACACACAGGCTGGATGCTCCTTTAATGTTACAGTCAAAACCTGTGTCGCTTCACAGCCGCAGTTTGAGGCCTTCCTTCTCCCTCTTCTAAGGTGCATCAGTCAAAACTCAGTGAGTAGCAGTAACTTCTAAATACCCAGCACAATGGGTCAGAAACATGTTACTGCTTAATAATTGAAAAAAAAAATTGTTTGCATACATTGTCTTTTTAAATACAGAAAATATTGTGATTTTGAAGATTTAATTGTTTTTAAACCAACAGACATTTTTCTAATAGTTCTCAAATAATTGGTCAGTGAACTATTTTAATTTATATTTATTAAAAGTTATATAAAAGCTTGAGCATTTAGTCAAAGTAGAAAATAAAAAAGGTGACTATTGGATTTATTTTTGTGCCTTTATATAGCTTTTCTATGCAGAAGCGTATTTACATGGAGATGTATAGAGGTGGTTTGACAGAAATTCACTCTGTGCTTTCTGCGTTTGGCAATGATAGGCATGAACGCTTACCTTCGAGTGAAATTAATGATCACTTACACATATCTAATGAATACTTGGGTATTTGTCATCTCTTAAAATCACAATTGTATCCCTCCTTTATGCTTTTCAATTTTAGGCGCCTGATTTAAACTTTGATCATCAATTAACATATGAATGAGTAAAAACTGCTTGCGTATTAATTGACTTCTGGCCTATAACTTCTACATTGACGGGTTTTTTGTATAGAGGATTTCATATTTTCTTTATATTAATAGTTTCTCCTGAAAAAAGACCAAAAATTTTTGGAAGTAGTAAAATGTGTCCTAAATGTGGCCAATAGTTTGAAGGTGCTGATTATCATACCAGATGCTCAGAAATCAAGGCTTTTGTCTTATGTTTGAAGTTCTAGGAATTGGTGCTTCTCGTGGGTTATAATGCCGTAAGGTCATGGAACCTTGGATCTTAAAGATATTTTAAGAATATAAATATTAAAAATGAAAAAGATGAACCACAAGTAGATCAAATTTTTAACACAGTCCGGTGTGTGTCCAGAGTCCCACATCTAATGAGCAGCTAGAAACCAGCCCTGAGTTTTCTACTGAACCATAGTCCCTTCCTTGTGAGTCAGCAGAAAAAAACCAGTGAGAAAATTACAGGTGATACTCAAAGCTTATAACTTGAAAGTGTTTAGTGAGTAAAGTAATATTGTCTGATCAAACTTTATAGGTTGCAGAATTTAAAAAAAAATAGCTGACTCTTATAATTTGCTTGGATTTCTCATTAGGATGGCAGAGATTAATTTTCCATTCACGTCAAAGAGTTCTATGAAATCAGCCCAAAGCAAAATAGAAAAATTTACAATTTATTTTTCTGTCTCCAGTATTTTGTTGACACCTCTCTACACCAAAAATTTAGCTCATTACATAGACAGTCTCCTCTCACCGAAAGCCAGCAACAGTTTTACAGTTACAACTCCTGTATGATGCCACTCTCTCTGGGATAGCATAAAATATCTTCCTTTGCTTTTTTAGCAGTTAGCCCAAATGTAGCTGCAGTCCACTCAAAGACTATGTTTAAGTGGTCTCTTGATCTCTGGCATTTATAGGTATACCATTTATCATATATTAACAGAACATTCTACGTCCAAGGTAGTGTACTCAATCTAAGAATTTTTTTTAAATGCCTAAGACATCATCCCATTTCAAGAACTGAAAATCCAGGGTCTCCTCTGCTTCCATTAGATCAGCTGTACCTACTTCAGTGTACCAGAGAACAATCTGCAGTGCTTTTTACATTCTAAAATAACTTAATAACTGAGTTAATTTAATAACTGCTTTGAGGAAACAAAAACACAATATTAACCATTCATGTTAACAGTGTGATATACCCTAATTTCAGAAGCACATATGGAAAAATGCTTATCACAGAATTGAAGGGGGAAAAATAGTATAGACAGCTCATGACTGCATTTCCTTCTAAGATTAAATGTACTTATCTCTGTCACCCCATGAAAGGATTCTTCATTGAGTGATTCCGTTACTACCAATAAATTGAATTGAATTGAATCGAATCGAATTGAATTGTTAAATTCAAACACAAAAATGAATCATACCAAAGGGTTAAAACTGATTAAACATCTCACAAAATGTTTTACATTTTTTCAGGTACAGGATTGATTAAAAATGTGAATAATTTTGAAATAACTGTATCACAATTGCAGGTAAAACCACAAAAAACTTGCTACCTTAACGACTGAAAAACTTAACATTGTATCCTGAAAATAAAGCTTTGAGTTCTTTAGGGATGAAAAGCATTATTCCAGGGGCCCAGCAAGCGGGTTCATACCTGTAATCCTAGCACTTGGGAGGCCAAGGTGGGTAGATTGCCTGAGCGCATGGGTTCGAGATCAATCTGAGCCAGAGCAAGACCCTCATCTCTAAAACATAGCCGGGCATTGTGGTGGGCACCTGTAGTCCCAGCTACTCAGGAGTTGGGGCAAGAGAATCACTTGAGCCCAAGAGTTTGAGGTTGCTGTGAGCTAGGATGCCATAGCACCCTACTGAGGGTGACAAAGTGAGACTCTGTCTCGAAAAAAAAAAAAAAGGAAAGAAAGAAAGAAAGCTTTATTTCACCATTACTGGGAATGTAATTCTGGGATATTACTTCAAAGGTATTGTCTTCTATCAGAAACCTATTTGAAGCTTGGCGCCTGTGGCTCAATCGGCTAAGGTGCCAGCCACGTACACCTAAGGTGGCGGGTTCAAATCCCTAGCCCCGGGCCCGCCAAACAACAGTGATGGCTGCAACCAAAAAATGGTCAGGTGTTGTGGCGGGCGCCTGTGGTCCCAGCTACTTGGGAGGGGGAGGCAGGAGACTCGCGTGAGCCCAGGAGTTGGAGGTTGCTATGAGCTGTGATACCATGGCACTCTACCCAGGGGGAGAGCTTGAGGTTCCATCACAAAAAAAAAAAAAAAAAAAACCTATTCGAAAGTATAAAGTAGCACCCTAATCAAAAGTGTAAAAAAACATACTCAACATGGTTGTTTGGAGAATGCAGTTGGTTCTTGCAGTACATTAAATAAAATGTGTTCTTCTTAATGTACACAACTGAATATATTTGCTATTTCTCTGAAAAACATTCAAGGCAAATGTCTAATAGATAGACATCACTAATAGATGTAATTAATACTGACTGCTATTTAATAATGGCTATCCAAAATGTCTTAAGTAGGTTTGTTCAACTGACTGCATTCTTTCCAGGAAGAGAAAATAAGGCACAGGATTCTTCTCAGCTTTCAATACTGCTTAGAAAATGGAGGAATTCCTGGTGTCAGTGGCCGTGGTTTAAGCTCCAGCCTGGTCAGTTACTAGATGGGAGAGGTGGGTAGAAACCATTAACCAAACTATTAAACTTTTTAGACTAGGAACCCAACGAGGGTAAATGGGCAACCCCAAATCACGTAGTTTTTTACTATCAAAACAACAGCACAATTTCAGAGCTCCTGACTCTTAGGCCTTCCCCACTTCCCCCGTACCCTTCTCTCTCCCAGGCTGTTCTCAGAAAGTCGGGCACTGTGGGTTCCATGCCAAGAGGTTTGGTTTACGGATGCAATGAGAAACTTCCTGAGGAGAGCAGTATCATAATCAGATCTGTGTTCTTGGAAGTAGCTGACATTAGGGTGTTGATGAAAAAATGGGAAGCGTCTGGGGCTTAAAAAGCAGTAGGGTATCACAATGGTCCAGGTAAGAGGAAACGATGATTTCCACCAGCACAATGACGATAAAGTTGCATACATTTAGCTCCCATTTGTTGAGTGCATACAGTGTAGCAGGCATTGTGCATAATCTCATATAATCCTTACACCAACCTTCACAGTTACACACTATTGTTCTTCTGATGGTGTATGTTCTTTGGAGCTTCTGATCCGAGACGCAGGGAAAAGGAACTGCAGACGGAATGATAAAGGGAGGCCGAGACTCGCTCTGGTCGGCCGCAGGCTAAACTTTACTGATTATCTTATATACTTTTAAACATTCAGTAAGAATTTAACATGTACACAAAGAAGTGAAGTAACATTAGGAAGTCACCATAAAGATTACAATTTAGTGTGAAGGCTGAGGAACACATATACAATTGATCTTGTTTAGAGTAAAAACATAAAGCAGACTGGCTGTCTGTCCTTGCTAGCCCAAACTGAAACTAGGAAATTATAATGTTAATTAAGGAAGAAGGCAGAGAACAGAACCCATTGCTCGAAGACCAGTTTGTTCACCCCCAGCTGCTAGACCCCCGGCTGATTCTCCAGAATTCCTTAACAAAGAGAGTCTTTCTGCATATTTCTGCATATCTATAGGCAGGTACAGAAGCTCAATCTTTAAAGAAAACTTTCTCAGAATCAATCTCCTGGAGGAGCACATTGAAGGGAAC
>CAUYQV010066383.1:0-36466 GCA_963574575.1 Galagoides demidoff
CCGGGCACCTGTGGTCCCAGCAACTTGGGAGGCTGAGGCAGGAGACTCGCTTGAACCCAGGAGTTGGAGGTTGCTGTGAGCTGTGATGCCATGGCACTCTACCCAGGGGGATAGCTTGAGGCTCTGTCTCAAAAAAAAAAAAAAAGCTGTAAAAAGAAACAAAGAAGGACATTGTATAATGATAAAGGGGTCAATTCATCAAGAGAATGTAACAATTGTAAATAGATATAAACCCAACACTGCAGCACCCACAAACATAAACCAAATATTAATAGATCCAAAAAGAGAGATGGGCTGCAACACAAAAATGGGATGGGACTCCTATATCCTTCATGATTAAAAAAAAAAAAAAAACGAAAAACTCTCAACAAATTAGGTATAGAAGGAACCCACCTTAACACAGCAAAGGCCATGTGTGTGATAAACCTGTGGCTAACATCATCCTGAATGGGGGAGGTTGAAATCTGTCCTTCTAACATCTGGCACAAGGGAAGGGCGCCCACCTTTGCTACTTTTATGCAACATACTAATAGAAGTCCTACCCTGAGTAATTAGGCAAGAAGAAATGGAAAGGAAAACCCTCAAGATTCCATCAAAAAGCTATTAAATCTGTAAAAGAATTCAGTAAATTCGTAGGACATAAAATCAACATACAAAAATTAGTAGCATTTCTATACATTAATAGGGAACTACCTGAAAAAGAAATCAAGAAAACAATCTTATTTACAATAGCTAAGAAAAGAAACTTATGAATAAATTTAAACAAGTAGGTGAAAGATCCCTCTACTGAAAACTATAAAATATTGTAGAAAAAATTGAAGATACATGTAAATGAAAAGGTATCTATCCTGTGTTCATAGACTGAGACAATAAATATTATTAAATGACCATACTACTTAAAACAATTGAATCAATAGGGTGCCCATAAAGTTCACGTGCAATTTAAAATATAAAATAGTTAAATACCAAGGATATTCTTCACAAAATAGAAAAAAACCCTAAAATTTGTATAGAACCACAAAAGACCCTGAGTAGTCAAAATAATTTTGAGAAAAAGGAGAAAGCTGGAGCCATCACATTCCTGATTTCAAAATATATTGCATACAAAGTTCTAATAACCTACATAGTGTGGTACTAAGGTTAAGTAGACACACAGACCAATGGAACACAATAGAGAACCCAGAGATAAATACACACACATGTGCAGCTATTTTTGATAAAGGTATCCAGGACACACAACAGAAAAAGGATGATCCCTTCAGTAAATGGTGTTGGTGAAACTGGGTATGCACAGCTCAAAGAATGAAATTAGACCCTTATCAGTCATCGTATATAAAAATCAACCCAAAACAGATTAAATATTTATCCATAAAATCTGAAACTATAGCTCAGAGTGTGTGGCTCAAGTGGCTAAGGCACCAGCCACATACACCTAAACGTGGCGGGTTTGAATCCAGCCTGGCCCGCCAAACAACGATGGCTGCAACCAAAAATTAGCCGGGTGTTGTGGCGGGTGCCTGTGGTCCCAACTACTTGGGAGGCGGAGGCAGGAGACTCGCTTGAGCCCAGGAGTTGGAGGTTGCTGTGAGCTGTGATGCCATGGCACTCTATCCAGGAGGATAGCTTGAGGCCCTGTCTCAAGAAAGTAAAAAAAAAAAAAAAAAAAATATAAATAAATATATATATATATATAAAAGATCTGAATAATTAATTATGAATTAATTAATTCTTAAAAAATTATGAAATTATTTTAAGAATCCATAGGGGAAGAACTATTTATGGTGGTCTGGGCAATGAATTTTTGGATATGACAACAAAAGTATAGGCAACAAGAGCAGACACATGAGATTACATCAAACTAAAAAGCTTCTGCACAACAAAGGAAAAAATTAACAGAGTGGAGAGACAACCTACAGAATGGAGGAAAATATTTGTAAACTATGAATCTGACACAGGGTCTATATCCAAAATACAAATGCTCTCAAACAACGCAAGAGCAAGAAAATAATAACTTGATTACAAAGCAGGCAGAAGTTCTGAATAGACATATCTCAAATATGTCACATACAAATGACGAGTGGATCTATGGAAATGCTCAGCATTACTAATCATCAGGGAAATGTGAATCAAAACCACCGTGAGGCATCACCTCACTCCCTCACTCCTGTTAGAACATCTATCAAAAAGGCAAAGGATAGCAAGTGACGGTGACAAGGTGAAGGAAAGGAGGCCCTTACACACTGTTGGCAGGAATGTCAATTAGTACAACTATTATGGGAAACAGTAAGGAGGGTCCTCACAGTATTAAAAATATAACTACCATAGGATCAGGCAATCCCACTACTGCGTGTATATATGTATACATATCCAAAGGAAGCTAAATCAATATATCAAAGAGATATCTTCACTCTGATGTTTACTGCAGCACTATTTGCAATAGCCAAGATATGGAATCAACTTAGGTGTCCATCAGTGGATAAACAAAGATTTTGTGGTATCTGTACACAATAGAATATTATATGGCCACAAAAAGAATGAAATTCTTCCATTTGCACCGACATGGATGAACACGGAGAATGTTAAGTGAGATAAGCCAGGCAGAGAAAGACAAATACTGAATGATCTTATATGTAGAATCTAAAAAAGTCAGTCTTACAGAAGTAGAGAGTAGAATGGTGGTTACCCAAAGCTGGGTCGTTAGGAGGGAAGGCAAGGATGGGGAGATGTAGGTCAAAGGATATATAACTACAATTAGGAAGAATAAGTGCAGGAGATCATTGTATAGCATGTTGCCTGTAATTAATGACGATCGATTGCATATTGTATTCTTGATAAAGAATACAAGAATACAATATAGAATTTCTTGTGTAAAGCTAGTGGATGTTAAATGTTCTCATCACAAAAAAAATCACAGCTGTGTGAATAGTGGATTTGTTAATTAGCTACATTTAACTATTCCATAGTGTATATAGACTTTAAAATATCGTGTATATGACTAATTCAAATAATTTTATCCAACAATTTTTGAAAATCACGAAAAAGGTAAACTTTAAAAAAAAGATCCCAAAGTTCATGGAGTTAAAGTGGGTACCGGAACGTATTTGTTTTTAAGGTTTAAATAATATTCTACGGTGTGGTCTTACACATTTTGTTTGTCAGTTGAGGGTTCTACCTCCTTTTCATCGGATGTTTTTAACATTCTGTAGCGTGGGAAGCTAAACCAGGGTAAACTAGAGCTAAAAGGATACAATCATTGTCAGCCTCGAGGTTTAAGCTCGTGTATTTGATAATGCATGCCAGAGATTAATGATCTTTTCCGTATGGGTACTATTAGATTCTTGAGCTTTCTAAAAATCTGACCTCCCAAATTTTTACCCAAATTAAATGGAAAACGGTGTATTTCTATGTCAAAGGGGAAAAATGTGGGGGAAAAAAACCTTGCTAGTAAAATATGAGAGCTAACAAAGGCAATAGAAAAACAAAAGAAGGTTGAATATACAGTGGGTAAAAGAAATAATGTTAAAAATTCATTTTTTTTTTTTTTTGAGACAGAGTCTCATTATGTCGCCCTTGGTAGAGTGCTGTGGTGTCACAGCTCACAGCAGCCTCAAACTCTTGGGCTTAAGTGATTCCCTTGCCTCAGCTTCCCAAGTAGCTGGACTACAGGTGCCCACCACTATGCCTGGCTATTTTTTGATTGTAGTTCTTTAGCTGGTCCAGGCCGGGTTCAAACCCGCCACCCTCGGTGTATGGGGCTGGTGCTGTAACCACTGTGCTACGGCGCCGAACCATTTTGTTTATTTCATTCTCAACTTTTCTTGGACTTCCTCACCCTTGGAGCCACAGCAGGAGCTAATTTAGAATGTGGTCAATCAGATCTTGGGCAAGTTCCACCTTTAATGTATGATGATGGTTTGGCTCATCACTCTGGTCCTACAGCATTGCTTGATTTCTACATGCGAGGAACAAACTGTGGGTGTTTCATGCCCTACGACTAAAAGGTGTGCTCTGCAGCGTGAAATTAGATAGTATTTCAGGGTTTATCCTGAAGTAATTTAAAAGAAACTGCTATTTTAACTGAGACCCATTGTAAACAACTGACAGACTTCTTTCACAAATGTGATAAAGCACAGCAAAGTAATAATTACACAGTTATCTTTCTACTGAGGAATCAAATAATTTAATAAGCTTCTATAATTCTTTATCTCGTTAGATACCAGTGTCAATTTTAAGTTTTACAATCAACAGTTACTCATTTGTTGTTATTGGGAAAATTAATATGCTTTCTTACTTCTGAAATCTATTGAGGGAATATAAAAATTCATTGTCCTTGGGAGAAAGGAGAATGAAGAAATGACAAGTTTCTACAACCTAAAATGGATAAACTCATTCACAAAGCATCACTAACACGATGTTTCATTTTGTGGACAAAATGTACTGTAGGTAGCTGCAATTAAAAGTGTTTTTCCTTTAAAAGACATAACATTACGGGTTTTGCTATTTGCTTAAAAAAACTATTTCTTCCTTCAGTTGAGAAAACAATGGCTGAATATGCTTTCAATGCCTTCAGGCTACTTGAGTAAAGGACAGAATGACAGAATAGCATCATTAATCCATTGATAGAAGAAAAATGTCAGGTCTCCTATGTCCCAACCTGTGATGAATTTGGGAGCACATCTGAAAAACACAGGTCCAAACCAAAAAAGATTAAGAGTTCTGGCCTGGCTTTGTGTCATTCCACTTACGGGACTCACAGAGAAATGTCATAATTGTCTTAAACATCTAGGCCTGTTGGTCTTCTCCAGGCAAAATGTCAGAGGAATCATGCTTATTGGCAATGAGTTTAACTCACACTGGACTAAATCCAGAAAGTCCAGAAGAATGTTTTTTTTTTTTTAAATTCTGAAAAATCTGAATGTTTAAATAGAGCATTGAGAATAGATTGTTATTTTCCCACTAGAAATGAAATTCAGAGTCCAGGAATTGTGAACAATAAAAGCCTGGAATAAACCAAATACTCAGTTTGCTCCAAATGTTAATGCAAACCTTCTCGATAAGGTGAAAAGTCTAGAAGGGCTTCACAGAATAACTCCAGTGAAGCTGGCTACTGCTCTAGGTTTGAAGCCATGTGCATAATGACGGTGGTGGCATGAAATCCGATCAGATGCCTGTCCTGGAAGGCTGCAGTCTGTGAAAAGGGGTCCTGTGCAGTCCCTTGGGAAATGGGAGGCCAAAGTGTATATTAGAGGTAATGATAATTACCAGTATGTCAAAAGTCAGAGAAGATTTTGACTGATGAAATAGCAATGTAAAAGTTGGGAGAGGGGAATGTAGTATGAATGAGAAGAGTTTTTGTGATTAATATACAAAATACGTTTTGAGTTCCTTTTAGTAAGTAGAGCAGTGTTACAGAGTTGTGTCATCACATGTGACTTCTGTCACTTTTCTAGTTCTCAATTTCTTCATCTGTAATAGGTGAAAATTGCATTACCGAGATTCCATAAGCTTGTCATGAAGCTTAAATAAAATATTCCTGGTACAGAGTAGGTGCTCAACTACTATTATGGCAATGAAAAGATGGAAAGTAGGGGAGTTGTAAAAACAAGATATCATCATTTTTTTTAAAGGCCCCATTAGGTTTTATAAGATGTTATTTCTAAAAAGTTTTAATTCATTTTTCCTTAAGGCAAAAATAAGTTTTTTTTTTCTTCCTGTGAGTTCTCTACTTAATCATTTGGGGGAATATCAAGTTGTGGTATAATTTTTTCCCTTAGATTTTATTTTCATATGCTTTTAAAAAAGGACTAAAAAAAATGACATAAAATATATATTGTTCCTTAGTACATACTATGGGATTATGATAAATATTTTCGGTCCAAATAAGTTACTGGATTTTCCTACATCTTTTCAGAATTATTGGAAAGTGGTGATAATTTTCAAATTTCACACCAGTGTTATGATGTTAGGTTGGGGGTATCTAAGCTACTAGTGTGCAACTTAAGAGGAATACAGGTAGAAAATAAGTGAAATGCCCTATGCTCTACTGCAAAGGCATTCTTGAAGAAACTTAAGGAAAAACCACTCACCACACAGTAGCGTTGGAAACACTTACCAAAGAGAAGGCCTGTGAGTTATAGACAGTAAGGAAATCCCAGCCTCTTTCGCAGCCTGAAATATCTTTCCTTCGACATCAATGCTGACGGCACTGGTACATTCATCCAGCAACGCGTATTTTGGTCTTTTAGAAAATAAACACAAATAAGTTAATGATTTTTTGATTTGAACTATACATTATTTTTGAGTTCCAATCCTAACAACTTTAAAGAAGCAGAAGAGGATGTGATATTATTAAAGGCAGTAAGTGATGAAGCAAAAAAGTAGTTATCCCCATCTTCAGACTAGAATATCACGTTGTTCATGCGTTTAAATAGATTCTCTAATGCTTTTGTTAGAATACAATAAGCTTTAATGTTATGCAGATGAATGAATCATAAAGATGAGGCAGGTCACTGAGCGCAATTTCCTGCAGAAGGCAGGTTCCTTCTTGGACAAGGGTCTGACTAATTGCATGAAGAATACATTACAGTAACTAATTATCACACAGGACACAGCTTTATTAGCAAAGATTTAATGAGAAGATTATTTTATCAGCAATGTGAATATCTAAGCGTTACTAATTAAGTCCATCTCTAGAAGACTGTGCAAGAGTGTAAGCTCCTGATCTTACAAATTTAGGGCAGGCATTTAAACCCGTCATATTGGAACCATGCTCCTAGAGTCAACTTCTTAGGGGGGGAAACTGGTAAATATTTTTCTGGTCATACTCAACAATTATTTTTTTCTAGCTCATTTTTTACTTTGGTAGTGTCTTATCGTCAGAGGCACCCTGCTTCCTTCTATTCATCCCTTCTCTCCTTCATCTCACCCCCTACTCTTATCATTTCTGTTTCCCTCCCCTTTCTTCTTCATCCTGTCTGGACTTCACATATCTATTTGGTATTTAGCAACATGACTCAGCTTAGGTAAGGAGACCAGAGTCAACTTCTACACTATCACTTGCTATTCATTTTGGGGCTGAAAATCAGTATCAGGTATTTACCAGGACAATTTCCTTTGTAAAAATATTCTGATTTTTAAAAAAATAGATGACAGAGAAAATTTTAAAAAGTTGAAATCAGTAATTTCCCATTCAGGTGTTACAGCTCTTTTAGAATTTGTCTAGCGGGTTTTCCGGTCTCTACCAGAAGACACCCCAATTATATTTTTAAAAAACTTTCCCATTCAGCATAAATAATTATTTAGCTTAGTAAGTTATTTTTCTAAGATGGATTTGCTTATTAATAGGATCCTGTTACCTATTCCAGGGTAGGCAATGAATACAGGTGGGTGTTAATAGCTCTGGGAGTCAAAGGTGACTTTAAGATCCCTTTCACATCTATAAAACTGCCCTCTGAGCAAAGAGCTAAAGATCACTGCTCTTCCCCTATTCCCCAGGATACCATCAATGGAGGTGTTTTGCCGCTGGGGCTTTTGGTTACTGTTCTGGTGTACGTCTTAAACATCACTTCACTGTCTCAGAGGTTATCACTGTTTTGTGGATGGTGTTTTTTAAGAGGAAAAAAGGAAGGAAGTATAAAAGAGAGGTGTGGGTAAAATTTTCTTTCTGGGTAAAGCTCTTTCTAGGAAATCATTTGCTTATTGTATCGTGTCCTATTTTTCAGAGTGCTTTGAGCTCAGCAGAGCCGAGATGCCATCATAGAATTAGAAAAAAGGACAGAGCCTACATTTTGTTGTCATAGCAACCCTTAGGCTAGCAGACATAAAATAGATCACACACTTTTGTTTCCTTGGCAGGACTGAAGAATGTGGGTGCTTTTGTGTGTGTTGCACTGAAATATAACAAGCAGTAGCTGGATTTTGGCACTGATATAGGTAAATACGTGTATCATGAGTAGACTGGGCCATATGAAGGACCTCAGTACATCCCCCTTATGACAGGACTTTGATGAATCTTATTTAAACGTTAATGTCTTCTCAGAAAGGCTATTACAATACTTAGTACTCCCTGCACGAGTTCTTCATTTTAGCCAGCTCATTCGAACATTAACGTTAATTCTGTAAGGAGGAGAGGAGGCAGTTTCCCATTATTAAATTTTCCCTTCACTGGATTTTATTTTTCTAATTCCTTTCATCTTTTCTCAAAAGATTCTCCTTTCCAACTCCTTGCTCATCTTCACTGATCTTCCTACGGCTCGGTAAATGTTCTTTTCATTGATATACTTGTGACTTATCTTCACACACTATCACGCAGTATCTAAAATAGTTTAGAGAAATATTTACTACTTATTTCAAGTTACATGTACCTGAAATCTCTTCAAGTTGACATCTTTTATTAATGCCTCTTTCTCTTCATCACAAGGTTTATTAACACACTGACACAGTGAGAAATTTACGGTTACATTTTACATTCCACCACATTTCATTCTACTAACTCTGCTGGTGATCGGATTACTGAATGTTTATACCCAAGCCCAAACAGATTCGGGGTGATTATAAGTAACAGCTGGTTGTAAATGTCAAACTGTAAAGTTCACATTTGAATCTCTTCACATCATCTGAGAAAGTGGCATTCCAAAATACGCTTCACTAAAAATTCTGAGTTAGCAAGATTTAGTTCATTTTTAGCTCACCATATTCTTAAAGTAAGTGTGTACGTTATTATAAATAACATGTAATTAACATAACTAATAATTTTTCTCACTAAAAAATCCCATTATATTTTAGTAAAATTTTTTTGTATAACTCGGTGGTGTATCAAAAGTAAAAGAAAATTGTTTAGACATAAAAACAAAACAGAGTGTTTGTTTTCATTTATATGAAGTTTCATACCAGTCAAAACTAATTGTCTATAGGGGTATTTGATTGGAAAGGGCTACAAAGGAATTTCTAGGGTGATAGAAATATTCTCTACCTTGATCGGTGTGTTAGTTACATAATGTAGGAGCATTTATAAAAAGTTATTATTGTAAAGTTAAAATTGTGCATTTGTTTTTATAATAATAAACCCCAGCTAGCTATTATATAATAATACAGAAAAGCACATAATAGCATATAAAACAAAAAAGGGACATAAATTAAAATATACTTTATGAAAATAGCTACATAAAACAATTAAGATAACAACCAACTTTTGAATACCTACAACAGTGGGAAGAAACTTACTCCCAAACTTTTAACAGTGGTTAAATTTTACACTAATTTAAAGTTTGAATAATTGAGTCCAAAATTTTAATAGTGTGATAGCTAATGATATAGATTTTTCTTCTTTTTACTTACCTACATTTTCTACTTTTATAAAATAAACATACCATTATATTTTAGTAAAAGTTTTTTGCACAACTCAGTGGTGTATCAAAAATAAAAAAAAAACTGTTTAAACCACATATGCTTTTAAAAGATGATAAGCATTACGTATTATGATCTTATTAAAAAGGCTAAATTTCATGAAGCTTTTTGCTCTAATTTCAGCTCACAGGAAAAACAGTAGGAGAGTAGGGAACAAGAAGAAGGACTATAGCAGGAGGCAATCAGGTAAATCTAGAGTAGGCCGCAGTCTAAAGGACAACTGACCCGGTTTCTTCAACAAGTCACAAGTCACTGATACAAAAATACATGGGGGTCAGGGAAGAGGAGACACTCTTTAGATCACAAAAAGAATTCAGAGGAGTTTGAGATCAGCCTAGGCGGCATAGCCAGATTCCTGTCTCTAAAAAGTAATAAATAAAATAAAATAATAAAAAAAATTAGCCAGGCATGGTGGTGTTCTTTGCTAGTCCTAGTGACCAGGAAGGCTGAGGGAGGAGGATCTCTTGGGCCCAGAAGTTCAAAGTTGCAGTGAGCTATTCTCACACCACTTTACTCCAGCCTGGGCAACAAAGCAAGACCCTATTTCTTAAATGAATGAATGAATGAATGAATGAATAAACAGAATTAAGATACAAGAGCCAATTACAATGTGTGAAACTTGTTTAGATCTTGGTATGAACAAATCAAGTGTAAAAGATAGTTTCGAGACACTAGGAAAACTTTAAATATGAACCAAATATTAAATGATTTTAAATAATTATTATCAGATTAATTTAGTGTTATTATGACATGTTGTTATGTAAGAAAATATCCTAATATTTCAGAGATTATTGCCCAAATATTCAGGGAAGATGCCATAATATTTGAGATTTGTTTTAAAATACTTTAGAAATAAAAAAATATAGTAGATAGGGCAGAACCCTATCTACTATAGGTGGGTTGGGCACCGGCCACATACACTGAAGCTGGTGGGTTCAAACCCAGCCTGGGCCAGCTAAAACAACAATGACAACTGCAACAACAACAAAAATAACCAGGCATTGTGGTGGGCACCTGTAGTCCTAGCTACTCAGGAGGCTGAGGCAAGAGAATCACTTAAGCCCAAGAGTTTGAGGTTGCTGTAAGCTGTGACACCACAGTACTCTACTCAGGCGACAGCTAAGACTCTGTCTTTAAAAAAAAAAAATATATATATATATATATAATATATATATAGTAGCTATATTAAGTATAGCAAAATACTTAATTTTATAAGTATATATATATGTATATGTATAGTAGATAAATTAAGTATAGCAAAATACTTAATTTGCTTAATTAAGTACAGCAAAATACTGTTTTAGCTGGCCCAGGCTGGGTTCTTGCATTTATATACAGAACTCTTGGTTCTATTGGTGCAAGATTTAAGTACTAAGAGCTAGTATAGTTTCTGATAACCTGCTGCACTCCACAAGTTCTCATTGCCAGAGACCCACCATGAAAAAACAAGAAGAAAGAAAAGATTTCTTTTTCAGAGAATAGGAAAAATAAGAGGAACAAATCAGAATGGCATTAATATTGCCTTCCTGAAACTCAAAAGGCTACGAAGCTGGTCACAAAGAAAGAAGTTTCACCCCAAGAAATCATTTCCTTCATTGTCATCTTCTGAGTCCATTTGATTTTTGAGCAGGAGAGCAGTTTAATGGGCTAATGGATGGATAAAAAGTTGATCTAGTTTTCACTGGATACTTTAATTTAGATGTGTTAGTGGATGTCTACCTTCTGGGTTTACAGCAGGGTCATAGTGGTTATGTATTTTTCACCTTTTAAAATGAGTAATAATAGGTAATAATTTTACTTTCAAACATGGGATACATAAAAACTTAGTCCTCTGTACATTATTTCATCTAATGTTATTCAACCTAAAAGAAATAGAAAAAAAAATACTTGGAGATTCTGGTGCAAGAAATAATAATTTAAGAAATTAAAAAACTGTAAACTCTATGTATTTGTTTTATAGTTACGATATTTTTGAACTAAGGATGAAGACACTGAATCCAGTCTAAACATTTGTGTGTGTTTGTTTTGGTGATGATGGTGGAAGGGAGTTCCCTGCATTCCTGAATATAGCATACTTACCTATGGTAGAACATGCGGGCCATGCCCATCCTTTGCTTTTCCCCTCCTGACAGGACATCTTTCCAGTCCATAACAGCATCCCATCCTTAAGAAAATGAAAAGGGACACACTTTTATAAATCATTTGTTTAAATGTCCCTGTCTCTACCCTGCACAAGTGACCCCTGGCAAGTTCAAATTGTTAACATGAAGACCTGGTATTCTATAGGACATTTTGGGTTCCATTTGATATTCTTTTTATGGTAATTTTTTAGGCTGACAAATGACCCTCTAAGAATTCTGATCACTGACACTTTAAAAAAATTGTTTGTTTCTCATATCTCCAAAGGGGTCAGTAGGCTCATACTTATTTTGGAGATAGGTGGAAGAGAAGACCAACAAGTTTGCCTAGGTCAACTGCAAAGCCTACAAAGGGTAAGAGAAGAACCAACTTAAATGGTTCCCATGTGCCTGGCACTCTGTGTGAGTTTTCTCATCATATACACCACAGCCTTTTAAGATAGATTTTATTACTTGAATTTTATAAGTGAGCTAACCCAAAATTCATGGAGCAATTGACATATCTGAGTTTAAACAGATATCAGGACTAGGATCTATATTTAGTTCCATGGGATACTTTTACAGTTTATTTGTACATGTTCTTAAAACGTCTTAACTATTGGCTTTCTGTTTTTTATTCAAAGAATAATCTGTTTTTTAAGAAAAATAGATTATATCTATAAAAACTGATATGGAAATATGCCCACAATATTTTTACGTGAGAAAACCAAGTTGCAGAATTGTGTATTTCATGATTGCCTTTCTGTGAATAAACACACATATATATACACACGTGAGGGAGTAGAATTAGGAGACACATATTTTCTAAGTTACACGTTTTTATAATAATCTGAAATTTTTATGATATGTTCACCTTAATTTTGTAATTAGATTTTTAAAAGACTACTTTCAAACAAAACCGTGGTTATACTACTGGAGAGCCTTGCTTTCAAAGATAAAAATGACTGTTAAAACTTGACACTCACTTAGAGCAACATTTCCAAATCTTAAGTGTTCAAGGGTTTAATGCTTATATTTAGGGGGAAAAATGTCCTTTGCTGTTGTTTTACTCCCTCAACTGAATTTTCGCTATTATTAAAACATCTAAATAAACTTGGTCAATGGGAAAGAAAATAGGAAGTGTAGTCTTCATTGCTTTATATGCATTAGGTATCTGAAAAGTCAAATTATCAGAATGATTATTTGATTCTTTTGCTGATCAGAAGGAAAATATGAAATTTTCTTTTGATATCCAAAAGTTCAGAGCCTTTGATGAAATAATATATGTTAACTGTTTTTCTTTTTCTTTTTACTTTTTAAATTTTAAAATATTAAGAGAGTATAAATGTTTTAGTTACCTGGATAGCTTTTATAATGCTTAAGTCAGGGCTGTAAGTGTGCCCATTCCCAAACCGTGTTCACTGTACCTGTTAGGTGGGTTTTTACCCCTCCCAACTCCCCCTTCCTCTTCCTGATTTTCAACCATTTTTACTTCTTTCTGTGCCCATGTGTGCCACTTGGTGAGTTCCAGATTATCAGCAAGTATATGTGATGCATGCTTTTCCATTCGTGAGATACTTCCCTTAGGATAATGCTCTTTAATTTCATCCAAATTGCTGCAAAAGACAGTAATTCATTTCTCTTTATGGCTGAGCAGTACTCCATGGTGTGTGCGTCTACCACATTTTGTCAACATACTTATGAACTGATGGACATTGGATTGATTCCACATCTTTGCAACTGTGAACTGTGTTGCAATAAACATTCGTGTAGGGGATGCCAAAAGTCAGACCACCTCTGAGCAAGATGATCTGCAGCTGAGGGGTGGACCCTCAGGCCATATGTCCACAAGTGCTCCTTGTGGAAGAAGAGTCTTCAGCACGTAGTCATTTGTTAATTACTCCCCTCACCTGTGTTGTAAGGTCTCAATAAAAGGCTGGTGTGGAGGTTGCTGGGGGCTACCCTGCTAAGAAGGGCTAGCCTGCCTCCCACAAGCTTGTACTTCTAATCCGTGTCATGCCTGGTTCCTTCCTGCTGTGATTGAGACGAGGGCCACAGGGGCACGAAGGGTTGCAATACATTTGGGTGTATGTGTCTTTTTTGATAAAATGACTTCTTTTCCTTTGGGTAGATACCCAAGAGTGGGACTGCTGAATCAAACGGTAGGTTGACTACTAGTTCATTGAGAAATCTCCATACTGTTTTCCATGGAGACTGTACCAATTTGCAGTTCCACCAAAAGTGTATAAGTGTTCCTTTCTCTCTGCATCAATGTCAGCATCTATTGTTTTCAGATATTTTAGTAATAGTCATTCTGACAAGGTAAGGTGATAGTTCATTGTGATTTTAATTTGCATATCCCTGCCACACAATAACATGGAGCTTTTTTTCATGTTTGCTGGCCATTTGTCTATCTTCTTTTGAAACACTTCTGTGTCTTTTGCCTACTTTTAAATAGGATTGTTTGTGTTTTTCTTGCTAATTTGTTGAGATTCTCGATAGTAGCTCTTTACTGGATGTATAGTTTATGATTATTTTCTCCCATTCCATAGGTTGTCCCTTTGGTCTGTTGATTATTATTATTATTTGCTGTGCAAAAGCTTTTTAAATTTAATCAAGTCCCATTTATTTGTTTCTGGTTGCTATTGTAATTTCCTTTGGGGTCTTAGTCATAAATTCTTTGCCTAGGCCAATATCTAGAAGAGTTTTTCCTACATTTTCTTCCAGAATTCTTATGGTTCCATGGCTTACATTTAAGTCTTTTATCCATCTTGAGTTAATATTTCTATTAATTGTGAGAGATATCAGGATCTTGTTCCATTCTTCTGCATGTGACTATCCAATTTCCCAACATGATCTATGGAATAGGGTTTCTTTTCCTCAGTCTATGTTGTCAGCTTTGTTAAAGATCAGTTGATTGTGAGTAGACAGTTTTATATCCGGGTTCTCTGCTCTTTTCCATTGGTCTATGTCTCTATTTTTTTGTACCAGTTCCATGCTATTTGGGTTACTATAGCCTTGTAGTATAGTTTGGAGTTAGGAAATGTGATGCCTCCAAATTTCTTCTTTCTGCTTAAGATTGCTTTGGCTCTTTGGGCTCTTTTTTGGTTCAAAGAAAGCATAGAGTTATTTTTTCTAGATCTGTGAAATATGACATTTGTATTTTGATGGGGATTGTGTTGAATCCAAGTAATTTTGGACAGTATGGACATCTTAACAATGTCGATTATACTGATCTATGAGCATAATATCTTTTTATATTTGTGTCATCTATAATTTCTTTCTTCAGTATTTTGTAGTTCTCCTCGTAGAGATCTTTCACTTCCTTGATTAAGTATATGCCTAAGTATTTTATTTACTTTTCTGGCTACTGTGAATGATATTAAGTCTTTGATTGGAGTTTTAGCTGGACTGTTACTGGCATATAGAAATGCTACTGATTTGTGTACATTAATTTTACAACCTGATAGTTTGCTGAATTCATTTATCAATTCCAGGAGTCTGTGAGATCAAAGCAATAATAAAAAATCTTCCAACAACAACAAAAAAAGCCCTGAGACAGATGGGTTCACAGCTGAATTATATCAGACCTGAAAGGAAGAGTTGGTACCCATATTGCAGAAATTATTCCATAATAGAGAAGAAGGAAATCTTCCCCAACTCATTCTATGAAGTCAGTATCACCTTAATACCAAAGCCAGGAAAGGACACAACAAAAAAAGAAAACTGTAGACCAGTGAATATCTCTCGTGAATATAGATGCAGAATCCTCAGTCAAATATTAGCAACCTGAAATCAACAGCGCATGAAAAATATAATCCACCATGACCATGTGGGCTTCATCTCAGTGATGCAAAGATGATTCAGCATACGTCAGTCAATAAATGTGATTCACCACATAAACAGAAGGGAAAACAAAGTCCATCTGATCATCTCAAAAAATGCAGAAAAAGCATCTGCCAAAATCCAGCACCTTTTTATGATAAAAACTCTCAACAAACTAGCAATAGAAGGAACATATCTCAAAATAATAAAATCCATTATATGACAAACCCACAGCTAGTATCATACAGAATGGGGAAAAGTTGAAAGTAATCCCCCTAAGAACTGGAAAGAGATAGGGGTTCCTGTTGTTACTACATCTCTTCTACGTAGTGCTGGAGGTCCCAGCAGAGTAATTGGACAAGAGAAATAAAGGGTATTCAAATGGGAAAAGAGGAGGCTAACTGTCACTTTTTGGTGATGATATGATTTATGCCTAGACATACATGTTAACTATTAAACAGAGAATGCATCTATGTTTGTTATTATCATCATCAGTGATTGCCTATTAAGGGTTAGGTAGGATAAATCTAAAACAGAAATAGAAAGAATTTTTTCAGAGTACTTCTTAATATTTTTAAATTTTTATATTATGTGAAAGTGTTACCTATTCCAAAAACTAAATAAGCAAAGAAATATAATAAAAATAATATAATATATTAAAAATTTTCAGTACAAAGTATCTACTGTGAAAATGGGATATTTCCTATTTCCCACGGATACCTTCAAGTTTACTCTCCAGAATAGACTACTGTTCATTTTCTTGAGTGAACTTCCAGATATTAAATAGACAGAATATGTCTATTTAAAAACATATCCTTATTATTTCATATTAGGGGAAAAAAATCTCAATATGCTGTCTGATTTAAAGTTCCTGATTCTAGGGAAAAAGGGAAAACTGTTAAAACTTCCCCTATGACTGAATTTCATAGCTTTTTGAAATGTAAGTGATGATTTGAGAAACAGATTCAGATTGCTACACACTGAGAAAATATTCTGGGCTTAAGTTTTTTTTCCCCTGCCCACTGAGAACAAGGCACAAGAGAAGAAGTATTTGGGTCAAAGGAAACTTTAACTTTGACATATTCTAATAAATAATGTCCCAAAGGGTTTTGTAGGCAGTACTGCATGCTCACAAAACAGATGAATCAAAACTCTGAGTCACAAACATTTCCTCTGATACTGATTTAGTGAGACTAAGCCAGCTAGGAAGAGAATGATTTTTTTCGCTTCCTAGAGATGCACAATTTCTTTAGTTCACGTCCATTTGGTAGCCCATCTGTAACCTGGTTGATGGAATGGAATGTAGTTCCTAATTCCATCTTTAATAAGCAAAGGATTAGCTAGTCTAAATAGAACTTCAGCAGTCTTCTTTCAAAGTAAGTGAAGGACTTGCAAATTTAAGTGTTTTCCTGCTTTGCTTAAATGTTTCATGTTTAAGGATCAAGCAAGTAAAACAGGTTTTCCTGGAACTTTTTTTTTTTTTATGTGTAGGGATATAATAGTTCTTATTATTGTCTAAAAAGCTGGGAGGAAGCATAGAACAGTTGCATACCTTACCATAAAATATTGACATTCATGTCAGATCTGGGTTTGAATTCCTGTCCCACAATTTGCTGTAGGACTCTGGCTAAGACGCTACACGTTTGAATTTAATCTACAAAATGGGATAGTAAAAGCTACATCACTGGACTATTGTGGATATTAAATAAGATTTTACATACAAATTTCTTTATATGGTATATTCCACATAGTAAACACCCAATAAACCATAATAATTACTATTACATTATCAGGGTTGGAATATTCTTAACAATAAGCTCTAGATCTTAATGATTTCATATTCCATGTTTATTATAAATTTCTATTTAGATCATGAGATTTCAAACTTATTCAACACAACTTGACCCAAATAAGCATGCATCATTTTACTCTATTACAGGGTTTCAAAACTGGATCACAGTTGACCACTGGGCCGAAGAAGACAACTTGCTTTTCCTATATAGTAGAAATTATGAGCACCACAAAAGAAATATGATAACATCTGTCCTGCCTGCCTCCTTTGTTTATTGTAAGGATCAAATGAAGTAATGAATGGGAAATTGCTCTGTAAAATATCAAGTATTATTACACAAAAAGACAAGTGTCATAGTATCAATATTATGATTAATTGGCAAATATTACCATTAACAGTTAATTCTCAGGCATTTATGTGCCACTGTACTAAATGCTTTACATACAGACTTACTTAACCTTTGCAAAAAACTTTTAAGTTATTTATTTATCCCTGTTTTATAGCTGAAGATACACAAAGCAAGTATAACCAAGATTTGATTCCGGAACTCCCTGAGTTCAAAGCTCATATTCTCAATAGCTGTATAGCCCTGCTGTTTTCTATTAATATTAATATCTATAGGGTCCAAGATAACACATAAAATCATGTAAAATAAAATCTAGAATCCTGGCTTATTATTTTAGTAGTTTTTCTACACTATCAAGTTATATGAGTTATCAAACATTTGAAAGTATGACTACAGAGGAATTTTCTATACCTTATCCAATTTTTTATGTGCTGTTTGAGAGAGGAAAAAAGGTATTGGTAAAATTGTGAGTCTGAAGACAAAAAGAAGTTTGCTGCTACTTCCCAAATTATTAAATTTAATGCAAGCTGAGAGCTCAGCAGGTGAATATTTCTATCGTAGACTCTTCATACATCCAGACGGCCAGTGGCCTCAGAGACACCTGTACATTTAAATATAAAAGTAAAAATTCTGTTTTTAAATGCTAGCTTCAGCGACATGGAGACTTGATAAAAGGCTCACACGCTGTACTAAACATAAGCAGAAAAAGATTTTTTAATGTAATAGAAAAGCAATAAAACTCTATCTTTACATTTATATACTTATTTCCAATCATACACATAGCATATATTCAAATTAAACCACCGATTAAATATATGCTCAAGTTTATTTGTTTGAAATGACATTAAATGCATAAAAAAAGCATGCTGGACTTTACCTCCTTCTCTTTGAACTATGTGATAGAGGTGGACATTGTGTAGAATACATTCCAGATCTTCATCTGTATAACCTTTATCATGCATGTCATCCACTGAATCAGGATAAATGACTTGATCCCGAAGATTTCCAAGAGACATATATGGCCTATAAAACACCAAGCATGCAAGAAATCACTGGAGTTTCCTCATTGTGACATCCCGGTCATCTGAAGACATCAGAGCAGATTTTAAACACTACATTTCTAGGATTACTTTTGCTCCTTTGTGATGAATACTTCTCCCTCAGGCACTGCAAAATAATACCCTATTATGTTTACATAAAAACTTTTTCAGACATAGGCACAAAAGAAGTGTCTATAAAAAATCATTTGATATTTCCAGCAGAGAAATACTATATATATGTTGTTTCACTGTATTTTATAAGATGGCTTCTGTACTTCATTTAAAATTATTTGGGTTAAATATTAGAAAATTTGGGTTTTGATCCAGCAACGGGAACAAACAAAACAAAATGTCATTTATAGTAAGAAAAACACATATTAAAACTACATTGAATTTCTTACTTATCAGATGGACCAAAAATTCAGCATCTGGATAGCTCACTCCACTTGCAGGTCTATGGAGAAATAGGTGCTCTCAAACTATGGTGAAAATTCAAAATGGTATAGCCTGGAGAGAGTTTGGCAAACTGACAAATTATTAGCCCTTTGACCCACTTTTGAGAATTTATTCTGATATCAGATATACTTCTAAAAATATCTGAAAGAAAAGATGCATAAGGTTATCCATTACAGCACTGTCTGTAATAGCAAAATACTAAAAAACAAATGTCTATCATATATAAAGGGGACCGACTGAATACTCTTTAGTACATCCACTATGCAGCTGCAAAAAAAGGATTAGGAAGAACTTTATAAACTGGCGCAGAATGATTTCCATGATATATTGTGAAAGTGAAATACAGTGCAAAAGTAGACATACAGTAGCATTAAATCAGATGATCCTGTGTTGTTGACGACTAGCCTGTGTATTGCGGGATGTTTAGCCTATACCCGGTCTCTACTCACTAGATGTCAGTAGTACTCCCTCCAGTGGTGAACAAAAATATTGTCTCAGACATTGTCAAATGTGCCCTGGGTGACAAAAAATATTCCCCAGCGGTGAAAAAACGCTGATACACACATATATAGCACATCACCTTCTATGTAAAAAGAAAGTAAAATAAAATACAAATATATCTGCTGATACTTACAAAAGGAAACACAAAAAGGACAGTCCAGACTAATTAAACTGGTTACTGACAGGAGGTGGGAGGACAGGTGAGGGAAGGACCTAAGTATCCTTTCCACATAGTTTTTCCCTTTAGAATTATGTCAAGGTGTTACTATTTAAAAAAATAAATGAAATCAAACCAACTAGAACAAAGGAAAAAACCTTAAAATTGAATACAAACCGAAGTAGATTAACTGAATGGTGTACCAAATGGATAACATAACCACACAGGCAGGAGGGCGGAGATGAGGATGAATTAATACAGGAAACTTTTGAATTTGGCTACATAATTTCAGTCAAAGACAGAAAGAAGCACAAATTATTTTTTTTTTTTTAAAGAGGAAGGGCTTTATTTCAGCTGTTGGAGGCACAGAGGACTTAAGTCCAAAAATGGCCAAGCTCTACCACAAATACATTTTTAGCATTATCTAGCAAATTTATCTTTAGTAATGATATAGATGTAGCAATTCTGAAAAACTATCTTATGCATATTGTAGGACTGATAAATAAGTAAATAGTTGATAATGTTAGGAGCTAGCATTTGCACGGTGGAAGAAGAAAGACAGAAATGCAAATATGGGAAGGCAAGAAAAAATTATAATATTTAATTCAAATTGGAGTATCAGTATGAATTTATGACTCTTTAAAACAAAAAACCAATTTCCTATCTCTGTCTACATACGGAATATTCTAATAGTATCCTCTGAGAAGGAAAAAACATCACTCAGGTAACACAGTGGATTAAACTGTGAACAGAAAAAGATATATATTAATCCTCACCCCCATACCTGTGGCCATGACCTTACTTAGAAACAAGGTCTTTGCAGATGTAATTAATTAAGGATCTTGAGACAAAGACTATCCTGGATGAACTACATGAGCCCCAAATCCAATAAATGCCAGTATGAAAAGGGGGGAAACAGTAAAGAAAGGAAGTCCATGTGATGAAAGAGGCAGAGATTAGTGTCATGCTACCATAAACCAAGGAATGCTTGGCGCCATAGCAGCTGGAAAAGAAGTATGAAATAAGTCTCCCCTAGAGCCTTCAGAGAGCATGTAGACAGCCAGTACTTTGACCTCCAGCCTTCAGAAAAGTGAGAAAATAATTTCTGTTGTTTAAATCACCAAGTGTTTGGTAATATATTATGGTAGTTTTTGGAAGCTAGTATAGACAGTATCCATACAAAAAAAAATCTATAACCTTAATAACATTATGAAGAAACTATAGGATAAGCCCAAATTGAGGCACCCTCTTAAAAAAAAATAGTTCTTCACTCTTTTAAAATATAAATGTCTTCGAACAGAACAAGATGGCGACCAGAAGGATCATTCAGCTGAGCTCTCCCACTATGACTAGGGAAAAAAAGAGAACCCAGCCATACTTGGTGCTGGGCCCTTACCCAGAGCACAGAGAGGAGATGGTGAGCTGGATACAGCATATGATCTGGAGTGGTGGGAATCTGCTGAATTAGGCAGCTGATTGTGACCTGCTGGGATTAGCTGGCCCCCATGGAGGTCCAGGACAGGAATAAGCCTTTCCAGAGTTTTTAGTTATTGTGGGAAGCTGTGCATTGAGTGGAAAGTTTGAAAAACTGGGTGGACTTGAACAGTATACAGCAACCGGATTAGAATGCCAGTTGGAGTAGACTAGCCATAGGTTTGGTGGCTATTGAGGAAGCCATACTGAGAAGGTCCCAGTGGGCAGAGGGCTGCCACTGTGGGAAGGTTGTGAGAAGGTCTTAGCAGGGGCCGAAAGCACAGCTCATAATTCACCTTCTGGGATCAGAACTCCAGTCTTGGGACAGGCTGAGGGACTCCTGTACATCATAGGAGCTGGAGTCAGGGGGCACTGTGAGATCTTCCCCTGAAGGACTCTTATGACCTTTAAGACCCCCACCTGGCAGGATCTCAATGCTGAGGAAACAATCAGGCATCACCAAAGGCAACTATGTTTACAATAAGGACCACAGAGGTTGCTGGCTGGGTGCTTGGTCTCCAAAAGAAACTACAGCACCACCTGGTGTCCCAGTGACACAATGCAACATACTGTCATCAAGAGCAAGGACTGATGTTTGTTTGGCCACCAGGAAGAGTTTGGCTTTGCTCAGGCTGAGGCCACTTCAAGACCTAAACTCTGAGACAAGGTAATATAAAGGAAAGGAGGCAGTGAGAAGGAAAAAGGAAGTGAAAAAGAAGAAAGAACACATGAGGAGGAACCAACAGAAAAATTTGAGCAACATGAAAAACCAATACAGAGGAACTCCCCCAAGGACCATGAGGCAGCTGCTGCAGAAGACTCCACCTGTAAAGAATTATTGGACTTGACAGAAAGGGAATTTAAAATATGGATGATAAAGACAGTAAAAGGAATGGATGAGAAAATGGAAAGACAGAACCAAAAATCGGACAAGAGATATGTAGAATATAGAAAGGATATGGCAGAGCTTAAGGAAATGAAGGAGACAATCAGGGAATGTAAAGATGCAGTAGAAAGTATCAAAATTAGGTTATACCATGCAGAAGAAAGAACCTCAGAGCTAGAGGATAAAGTTTTTGAGTCAACCCGATAGTTAAAGTGGCAGAAAAGAAGGAGAAAGAACAGGTGCTTAGAGAACTACGAGACTCCATGAAGCATTCAAACATACAAATAATAGGGATTCCTGAAGAGGAAGAAGATTGTCCCAAAGGAATGGAAGCTCTACTAGAGACTATCATAAATGAACAATTCCCAAGTTTTACTAAAGACCTTGACACACTCCTTTCAGATGGGTATCAAACCTTGGGTCATCTCAACTTAACCATAGCCTCTCTAACACACATTGTAATGAACCTATCCAAAGTCAAGATAAAAGAAAAAATTCTGCAAGCAGCCCTACAGAGGTAGAGCCATTAGGATGACAGCAGACTTTTCAAGTGAAAACTTTCAAGCCAGAAGAGTATGGTCATCCACCTTCAACATTCTTAAACAAAACAGCCCAGAATTCTGTATACTACTAAACTAAGCTTCAAAATTGATGGAGAAATCAAATATTTTCCAGATATACAAGCACTGAGGAAATTCACCACAAGACTAGTTCTATAGGAAATACTTAGACCTATTCTCAACACTGATCATACAATGGACTACAAGCAAAGTAAACACCCAGAAGCTAAAGGTCAAAACTTACCTTCCACAATGGCACAAAGGAAAAAACTACACAACAAACAGACTTTCACAAGATAAGATGAATAGAACACCAAACTTATCAGTTCTGTCAATAAATGCCAGTGGACTGAATTCACCACTGAAGAGGCATAAGCTGGCCAGTTGGATAAAAAAGCACAAGCCATCCATATGCTGTCTCCAGGAGACACAGCTAGCCTTGAAGGACAAATCAAGATTCAGGGTTATGGGATGGAAAACAGTATTTCAAGCAAATGGAAATCAAAAGAAAGGAGGGGTCGGCAATCTTATTTTCTGATAATAGTGGATTCAAAGCAACTAAAGTTAAGAAAGACAAAGATGAACACTTTATACTGGTCAAAGGAAAAATACAACAAGAGGACATTTCAATTTTAAATATTTATGCACTCAAATGCTCCCAGATTTATGAAACAGGGTCTGAGCAATATGATATCCCATACACCATAATAGCTGGGGACTTTAACACCCCTCTGACAGAACTGGACAGATCCTCTAAACAGAAACTCAATAAAGATACAATGGACTTAAATGTGACCCTAGAATAAACGGGAGTAATAGACATATACAGAACACAACATCCCAAAGACAAGGAATATACACTTTTCTTGTCAGCTCATGGTATGTACTCCAAAATAGACCACATCCTAGAGTACAAATCAAATGTCAGCAAAATTAAAAGAATAGAAATTATACCTTGTATCTTCTCAGACCATAAAGCAATAAAGATAGAACTCAACTCCAACAAAAATGTTCATCCCCACACAAAGGCATGGAAGTTAACAACCTTATGTTGAATGATAGTTAGGTTCAAGAACAGATAAAAGAGGAAATCATTTAATTCCTCAAACATAACAACAATGAAGACACAAGTTACCAAAACCCGTGGGGTACAGAAAAAGCAGTCTTATGAGGGAAGTTTATTGCATTAGATGCCTACATTCAAAAAACAGAAAGAAAAAGCATCAGTAAATTCATGAGCTATCTTATGGAATTGGAAAGAGAAGAACAATCTAATCCCAAACCTGGCAGAAGAAAAGATATAACCAAAATTAAATCAGAGATTAATGAAATTGAAAACAAAAGAATTATTCAGAAAATTAATTAAACAAAAGGTTGGTTTTTGAAAAAAAATAAAATCAATAAACCTTTGGCCAAATTAACTAGAAACAGAAAAGTAAAATCTCTAATAACTTTAATCAGTAATGATAAAGGGGATATAACAACAGATGCCCCAGAGAAACAAGAGATCATCTCTAAGTACTACAAGAAACTCTATGCCCCCAAATTTGACAATGTGAAAGAAATGGATTAATATCTGGAATCACACCCTCTCCTTAGACTTAATCAAGAAGAAACAGATATCTTGAACAGACTGATTTCAAGAACTGAGATTGAAGAAACAAAAAAACCCCTCCCAACAGAAAATGCCCTGGTCTAGATGGTTTCACATCAGAATTCTATCAAAACTTCAAAGAGCTTATACCCATACCGTAGATATTATTCCAAAAAATTGAGAAGGAAGGAATCTTCCCCAATATGTTCTATGAAGCAAATATCCCCCGATACCAAAACCAGGAAAAGACCAAACTAAATTAGAATTTCACTAATGAATATAGATACAATTTTTCCATAGAATCCCAGTCAATAGATTATAGCTACATATCAAAAAAATCATGCATGATCAAGTAAGTTTCATCACAGGGATGCAAGGCTGTTTAACATATGCAAGTCCATAAACGTAATTCACCATATCAACAGAAGCAAAAACAAACACCAGATGATCCTCTCAATAAATGCAGAAAAAGCATTCAATAAAATTCAGCATCTTTTTCTAATTAGTTAAGAATATAGGCAGAGGTGGGATATTTCTCAATCTGATCAAAGCCATCTATGACAAACAGCTAACACAATACTGAATGGAGTAAAACTAAAAGCTTTTCTACTTAGAACTGGAATCAGACAAGGTTGTCCTCAATCACCACTACTATTCAACATAGTGCTGGAGTTCTAGCCAATACATTTAGGCAAGAGAAGGAAATAAAGGGCATCCAAATTTAGGCACCTGCCACAATGCCCAGATAGTTTTTCTATTTTTAGTAGAGACAGGGTCTCACTCTTGAACTCCTGAGCTTAGGTGATCCATCCACCTCAGCCTCCTCGAGTGCTAGGATTAAAGGCATGAGCTATCGCTCCTGGCCAAATGTTTTCATATTAAAAGAATCAAAAAGTTATGGCATGGGAATAGATGCAATATAAAATGAATGCACAAAACAGTAAAAGGGAAAAATAAAAGAAAAAAAGAAACTCAAAAGGCATGGCAATTAAATGCAATGTATGAACTGGATTTGGAAAAACAAGTTACAGTAAAGAACAGTATTATGAAAAGTGGCAAACTTTGAATATGGTCTGTATTTCTGATATTGTATCAATGCTAAATTTTCTGAATTTAATAATTGTAGTATGGGGCAGCACCTGTGGCTCAGTGAGTAGGGTGCCGGCCCCATATACTGGGGGTGGCATGTTTGAACCTGGTCCCTGCCAAATTGCAATGAAAAATGGCTGGGCATTGTGATGGGCACCTTGGTCCCAGATTCTTGGGAGGCTGAGGCAGAAAAATAGCTTGGGCCTAGGAGTTGGAGATTTCTGTGAGCTGTGATGCCACAGCACTCTACTGAGGGTGATGGAGTGAGACTCTGTCTCTAAAAAGAATAAAATAAAAATAATTGTAGTATGGCTATATTCAAGAATATCCTTGGTCTTTGAAAATATAACTTGAATTAGTTAGGGGTAAAGACTGATGATTACTGCAACTTACTTTAAAAAAATTTTTTTAAAGAGTATATTTATGTGTGTGCCATGGGTCCTGGAAAGGCTGTTTCAAGACAATTTGTGATGATGTTGATTCACTCTGAAAGCACAGGAAACGGAGGACCCTGTATCCAACATTTCTGTTAGTTTGCATGTGATTCTCTTTCCAGGTCAAAGGTCTGGAATTTAGCATTTTGAGCCAGCTCAAGTTTCTCTAGTCCTACCAAAGTTATACATAATTGATAAGCACTTAAAATACCCTTTACTAAACTTTCCTTTCTAGATATATAGGCCCATTCAGATCATCTTCTAAATATTTCAGGTAGATCAATTACCATGTCAGGATGTTACTAGCTTACTTGCTCTGGCTCATCAGAAAGGGATCAGGCCACACATCCTAGTACAAGCAACAAAGGAAACGGATTGCTCATAATTGGTAGCTATCAACAAAGGAACATTAATGAAGTTTAGTTTACATTCTTACTTAGTTAAACCAAATCACCTCAATATATATATTGTGGAAAAGATATTGGAATAAACCCATAGGTATCAAAGTGTAATTTAACTAGTTATTGCTATTTAAACATTATAATTCTTTTTCTTTGGAATCTGAAGTTCTGTCAAATACATATTTGTTTAAAACTATTAAATCTAATAGTAAAATGATTTGAGATGAAATTTATTCTTTGTGATCATAGCTTTTGATAGTTATGTTACAAATGTCTCTTTTACAGATGTACTTTTGTTATTTGCATTGCACTCCTTTTCTGTCTTAAAATTTAAATAACTGAATATTTACTTATTCATTTCTGAAACATATTGTTGCTTATTAGAGTTACTTTTGTGTTATTCTTTACTCGAGGCAAAAGCAGAAAGAAGGGGAACAAATTGAGAAGTGTTAGCTCTGTCTCTGTGTGTCTGGAGCTTCTGGAATGATCACCCAAAATGTCCCTCAAACCCTAAGAAAAACATGTAACATGAAACATCTATATGCACAGAAATAAACTTGAAAAAACATATATAAAATTTAGTTGGGAACAACATCGGTAAAAATTTCACAGTAATATTTACAGTATTTAAGGCCGTGAGATGTGTTAAGTTCAAGAATAACGTACCACTAAGTACTGCTGTGTTGCCATGGCAATAAGAAGTTAGCAATTCAAAAGCCATAGAATCTGGCTATTAATAATTCACATAAATGCACATGGTGGGAACAATCATGTCATCAGATTTTTTCATGCATAGCAAGAACTTGATTTGAGTCCTGAATGCATAGGAAGTCATTCCTAACATTTAAAAAATAAATATGTAGCAACAAAAAGAGAAATGTTCAAGTGGAAAGAGATATTTACTATTACTGAAATTATATCTTTAGAATGAGATATTTCTAGGTTCCAAAAGAGGGATGATTATAGCCTCTCAAGAACAGGGAATATATTTATTTCCAAGTAATAAAAATAGTGGAAGAATCTAAATATTAGCAAGTTGTTAAGAATGCAAACTTCTCTGAAAGTGAACTTTAAGAGTATTCATCAATATACTAGATTACCATATAAAGTTCCTAATAATTAATCTACAAAAATTGCAATTCCATTTGGTTAAACCAAATAATTGACTCACAGATGAGGAAAACTTTTGGATGAAAAGGAAAATTTTTTTCCCATGATTATTTTTATAAATTAACCTTTAGAAGACTTAAATATTTAAAAATTATCTTTAACATTTTCCCAAATAACAGAAAGCTATAGAAAATTATATTTACATTTATAGATCCCTTTAAGTTAAAAAGAGATTTTAAAAATGAACTGTACCAATTACTACACAGGACATACTAAAATGTACAATTTACAATTCTGGTAATTGACACCCAATGATATTTATAGGAATTCTTCTTGCCATAAGTCTAATAGAAAGAAAGGAATAGAAGTCAATTAGCTACAGCAATACTACTGATATTTCTTCATGGCAAAAAAATCATTTCCTTTGAAAAAGAACATGCTAAGTGACAGATACGTATCCTCATCAGAAAGATTATGCAAAATATCTACTGCAAGTAACAAAGTAAATATATTGCCTGTAATTAGAGTAAGATGCCAGACTGATTTGGCAGGAAACCCAAGTCTGTGGAGGCGTTCATTCATTCATTTAATTGTTCATCAGATATTTATTCCTCAGTTGTTTCACAAAATACTGGCAGCACTGTACAGAGACATGTGGATGCCCTTTCTCCCTTATATTCTGTGATCATTCGCTTAACAGTGACTCAACATGGGCAAATTCTGTTCCAACACAGCTCTTCCTCCCCGAGCACAGGTTTGTTTCCTTGAAGGGCAGTGGGTCCAATGTATGTAACCTGTTATGTAAAGAGCTCTGTGAGGGGGCTGGATTAAGTCACATCGTGCTCCTTTTTTATTCCAGTGGCCCTTATAGACCCTCATTTCACTCAAGCAGTGGTCTGTTATCCTGCCCCTTACTTTAATAAATACACTCCTTGTTAAGAGGCTGTCCCTCTTTGTGTTTTGCGATCTAGAGATTCTTTAAAAGTCAAAAGGTTCAAAAGCAAGAGACCCAGAAGAGAATAGTGACCATGATATTTAAACTAGCATTTCCTGTATTTTTCCTTAGGTCTTTTCCCAGACTGCATCTTCATTTTTTAATCTTAGGTCTAAGGTTAAAAGAAAAGAGGCACGGATCTCACTGAGAATTCTAGAATGGCACCTTCTGTCCTTCTGTAGAGGAAGAGGCAAATGAGTTCCTCTAACCTGCTTCCTGATCTCACCTGCTTCCTGGTTAATAGTCATCATCTGGTTTTACTGTGTGGATTAAACCATGTTGTTACACTACATGGAGTTCCTCTATCCTTCCAAAGAGGAAATCCTGGATTTGGAAGACATCCATATAGAAATAATCCAAAATGGAAGTTCATATTTTAGAATCTCTATGAAACATCTTTGGTGCACACACTTCTTGGTCTACAGTGCAGCTGTCCTAAGGTTGCTGTTTCTGAGATTTGACTGTTCTGCCCATTTTATTGAATGTCCAGAAACAAAACAAGTCTTGATTCTCCTGCAAGAGTTAGTCTCTCATTTTGCCTTTTTAAATGGCATAACATGTTGTGAAAATTAAGATTTGCTTGTTTTATATCTCTGCGAGAATTCTGATTTAAAATTAAGGGAATGTTTTTGAGAAATTATTTAAATTTTATAGAGAAGTAGATTTTAGAAGAATAGGAGAGTAGAGAACATCATCTAATTTGAAAATATACTTGAATTTCTAAAAAAAAATTTCACACTTATACAAGAATATATGTAATTTCATTCATTTATATGAATGATAGCCAAATACCTATGCTTAACTTATGTTAAAATTGACTTAAGTACTCTGTACACCCAGGATTATAAGGGCCTCTGCCTCCAAAGAACAGCTTGATATTAGTAAAGATTCAGTGCACTGAGCAAACAATCTTAGCTAGTGATACCCTTGAAAGGTCAGGAAAAGAAGTAGTGAATTTCCAGAGACATCTCCCCTGTTGATAGCAATAGCCAGGACAAAGTGACTTCAGAGTCACACATACCTGAGTTCAAATGCTAGCTCCAACATTTATCTGCATTATTATTAACTTCAACTTCTAAGTTTTTTCATCTAAAATATAGGGATGCTACCAACAGTTTAATCATATATAAAAATGAGAAATTTATATAATATACATAGAGAAGTAACTGGCATGCAGTAACTGTCTGCAATTGTGAGTTAAAAGCAAAATAATAATAGGTCAGAGATTTTCAACCCTGGCACAAGATATCCTAGGATCCATTAATTATCTCCAGAGGTCACAATATTCTCAAGACAAAATCACCTTTAACTCACTTAATTTGAAAAACTATATAGGCTACGTTATTAAAAAACCAAAATGGAAATGCCATCAAAGAAAATGTGGATTAGATACTGGCACTCCGAAAAGCTGAGCTTTTCTTCCTAAGAAAACCAAGTGAAGAATATAGAAATTGTGACGAGTGAAGACAAATTAAAAGAGTCATATTTTGTTATTCACCAGAAAGTAGGGACAGTGCTAGACACTGTCTTTATTATGATTATCTAAGAAAAACTTTAAGGTCAAACACAGTGGGTTTTTTTTTTTCTTTGCAGGGATTTGTTTTAATATGATAATTTTATTAATCTGAAAATGAGAGGAAGTGAATACAGAGGGAGAGTTTCTATTCAAAGACTTGGTAAATTCTAATCCTGGCTCTGAAGTGCTGTATAACTCTAAGTCTGTAATCCCTTTGAACTTCAATTGAATTATTTAAAACACTCTCTTTAGCATGACTTATGCTGAGCATAATCAATATGTATTATTCATGTGTAAGAAGATAGAAATAAAGTTATCTATATTTAATTTGCTGTACAATTTAATTAGTAATGTTACCATTCCTGTTTACAATCAAATTTACGGTTTTCATGTTGTATTCAATTTTGAAACGTGATTCATAACAACTTCATTTATTAAACAGTATTTACATTTATCTAGGAGATTAAGCAACATTGTATTTGAATATGCAACCCTGTGAAAGAAGACGGTAGTGAACAGATACTGAGCTGGTAAATAAGATGTTACTTAAAATCTCAGAATATCTTTGGACAAAAGGGAGCAAAAATAGTGAGTGTTGTGGAAGCAAATTACCATCGTCTTTTATTATGTTTTTCAAGAAGCATCAACAGTCTATAAAACTTAACATGTAAGCCTGGGTCATTTACTCAGAGAGATGAGCGCCTTAGCTGAAGACCAGGAAAACAGCAAACATTCAGAGTACTTATTAAAAAATAAGTCAAAGAACTTCAGCTAAAAGGAATACTTTAGCAATGCTTAACAATCTAGACAACGGGCGCTATCCAGCATGAACTGATGACATAATATTAGTGGAGGAGACTGAAAAAGAATTTGTTTTTCTCAGCTTGGTGTTATTAGAGGAGGGTGGGGCAGCATAGTATGCGAGACAAAGTGTCCAGAAAACAAAAACTTTTTGCTCACTTTAATCTGGAGCACCTCTGACTTATTTAGACATTGGAGGAAACTGGTGCAATTCCTGACAACTGCTAAAATCCCAAATGACTTTCAACCCCCAGGTCAAATGCCACACTGTTCTATTTTTTCATAGCATTTCCTGCCTTTCTTGAGGCTCTTATTCTGGTTCTTATTTCTGTTAGTTGCATATTTTTGTTTATAACTAAATGGGATGTAAGCACCATAACGAGAGAGACTGTGTCTGAGTCATGGTCTAGCCTCTGAAGGATCTTATAATAGGCTTTAATAAACACTGGATAATTTTGGCGTGGGGCAGTACAATAATCTCTCTAACATATAAAGCACAATATTCCAGCCATTTCTCCCTTTTTTTGCCTTGTCTTTCTTTTAAAAGATATTTGGTCAGATTTAATTATGTCTTTATAATACAATTTTTCCTTATAATACAATCTTTCTTTCACTTTCTAAACACAACTTCTCAGACTCAAACTCAAAAGTTTGCACGTTACTTTTTCAATACACAATTGTGGGGAATCTGAACCTATTTCAGATCTTGGTCTTAGTATTTGGTCATGCGCAGTAAATTCGAATAGATTATAGTCAAAATTTCTGACCTGAGATATTTCTGCCAATGAAGAGAGGTAGGAAGAGCAAAAGTGTTAGGAATAATAGCATTACATTGTGAGCTGGTGCCCAAAAGGGGACTCTTGCTGAGGAGTGATATTCAGTTGTTCCTTGGTATCCACGGGGGATTGGTTCCAAGATTTCAACAGCTAACACAGATACTCAAGTCTTGTATATAAAATGGTCATAGTGTTTACTTTAAGTCAGGGTTGTCCAACCTTTTTCTTTTCTGCTGCACTTTGGAAGAATTAAGAGTTGTCTTGGACCACACATTAAATACACAAACACTAACAAAAATTGATGAGCAAAAAAAGATCCATGCATACTTTTTAGGATAGCCAACACCACAGATGAGCAAAAAAGTCCTCAGAAAATCAGTGTGTGGTCTGTGGACTGCAGGTTGGACACCCCTGCTCATCTCTAGATTACTTATACTACCTAATACAATGTAAATGCTATGTAAATAACTATACTATATTGGTTTTTTAAATTTGTATTATCTTTTACTGTTGAATTACTTAAACATTTCTTTTTCTAATTTCTTTGGTCCATAACTGGTTGAATCCAAGGAAACGGAACCAGCAGACATTGAGGGCCAACCGTAGTGTGATGTATACAAATGATCCTCTGGAGGGTTTTAAAAAAAAGTGGTACAAAGGAAAAGAAGCCTTTGCTACCTTTTGTCAGTAAACAAGTATTACCTTCTTCTTCATCTTTCCTCCCTCCCTTCCTTCCTTTCCCTTTTTCTGTTCCCCCAACTGCCACTAAATATTTCAATTTATCATTTAGAGAAAAAAAATTATCATTTAGGTGACTGTTAGCATATTATATTTTGTTGGCAGGTGAATTAAATAAATAAATGAAAGGTTGGTTTGGGGGGCTTTAATGGCTGAAGACAGAACCCCACCCAGGGAATTAGCAAGCAACTAACGGGCCATAAATTAGTGGTTCTGCAAAAGCGAGAGCAGAGAATCACAAGTCCATCCTTAGGGGCTTGGGAAGAGGGAAAAACTGCAGCAAGAATTGACAGAAGAAATTCAGGGTCTGTATCCAAGTGGAAACTTTTCCAGAGTGTTAGGATCGCCAGCTGATACAGACCTTAGCAATGAATTTCAGTTGTCTGTTTAAGGAACTAGACACATTTCTCAGGAAATACAGTGTTAGCCTAAAATTACCAAAACACTTTTTAAAGTGTATCTGAGCAAAACTTAGCATTTTACTATAAATCATCCCATAGATTTGGAGTGGCTTACCCACATTTTAGACAAAATATTTCTTTCCTAAAATTTATCAAATGCTCTAGGAGTTACCGTACCACATCAGTGATGAAGATGAGATGAGAAGTTGTTTCGAAACTAATTTTTCGAGCAAAACTCTGATCTGTATTCTTGAACCAAGGCCCAGATTTTCTTTTATCTGGTTCTCATTAAAAATATTGCTAAAGTAGGAGAAGACATTAACTGTGAAAACATTGTGGTGATTTCACAATTTCTTAGGAATTTGAGTTTCCTAGCTGGCAAACTGAGCCACAGTAGCATTTTTGTGAATATTTAGATAAAAAATAAGTGGCCTGATGTAGTCAATTGGAAGACTTTCTTCTTCTGTATATTATGTGATGTTAATATAAACTCACTTTCATAAAACCTACTCTATCTTTTCCCCATGAAAGTAACAATTAATGCACATTTGATAAATCCATAAAGAGATCAATCTTCTGCCAACAAGTCTTCCAATAACAAAAAGTGAATATGGAAAATTATTGTAAAAGTGTGTATTTATGACTTGTAAAGTTCATACATAAGTCTCAACTCTATATTGAATTTTCATTTTATTATTGCTATAACCCATATTCTATTTATATAAGCTAATACAATAAAATATTAGATTATAATATTCATTAATGAGAATATCCTAAGAAGAAATGCTTAATATTGTTAATGTAACAATATACTAGATTATAATGTTTAATAATGAGAATATTCTAAGAAGAAACGTTTAATGTTATATATTGACAAATATTTTGAAATAGGTTGTAATAGCAGTTTTCTTTAAAACATAAATATACAGAATATTATTTTTAAATTTACTTGAAAAATCATCAGCTTTTATACTTTAAGAAATAAATAATACATTCAGACTCTTAGTTTACATATGCACTTAAGTAAATTCTATGCTTTTTGCAAGGATAATGGCCTTGTGAAACTTTAAACATATGTAAAATTTTTATATTTCTAGAATCCAAATAATCAGGGTAAAATGACTTTTAACAATAATTATTAACATGTTTAAACTTAAACATTTATAAACTTATTTTTATCCATGACTAGATTGCAGTTGATCTTTTTTGCTTAGGCAACAGTAAATTTCATAACTGAGAAAAACTTTCCCAGTGATTTATATTTGTTGAAAAATCACATAGTTTGTGTCTCTGCAGGCAAAGACTAGAATTTCTTCACTTTTTTATGCCCTGAAAATGTCTTATGTTGCAAAGATAAGTTGTATTCAACAACTGCTGCTAAAAATATAAAATTTATTTATGCGCTTTTATTTGCATTGAGACTATAATCCTATAACTGCACATTTTCTTCGTGATTCTTTGACTTCTAAACTAAAAAAAATTAAATCAGTCTACTAAACACATTAATGTCTGAAATATAAACTTTTGGCAGTATAAGTTAGCTTTAAAACTCAGAAAATTTCTTAAAGGACGTTTAATGCATTGCTATAAAGAGACAAAGCTTCTGGTGTCACAAGGTGAAACCTATTTGTGTCAAACATGAATATATATCCATAACGCTGCTCACATCCAACATTCTCAGCCAACACAATTCATCCTCTGATATTCCAGGCAGCTTCCTCCTGCTACCATAGTATGCTTTTTTAAGAAAAAATGCTTTTTGGCCAGAGATGCCATCTTCCGGTAATTTACCAAAAAGACAAGCACAAAGGGAAAGCGGAGAGGCACCTGAAACATGTTCTCTAAAAGTTTTAGAAAATATGAGCTTGGTGCCTGTAGCACACTGGTTACAGCACCGGCCACATACACTGAGGCTGGCAGGTTCCAACCCAGCCTGGGCCAGCTAAACAGCAATGACAACTGCAACAAAAAATAGCCAGGCGTTGTGGTGGGTGCCTGTAGTTTCAGCTACTTGGGAGGCTAAGGCAAGAGAATCACTTAAGCCCAAGAGTTTGAGGTTGCTGTGAGCTGTGACACTACAGTACTCTACATAGGGACATAGTGAGACTCTGTAGATTCACTCCATATATATGTGAATCTACAAGAAAGGCGATATTGGAGACAACAAGGGAATGGGTACTGTTCAAAAAGGCATGCCACACAAATGTTACCACGGCAAAACTGAAGAGTCTACAGTGTTACCAGCATGCTGTTGGCACTGTTGTAAACAAACAAGTTAAGGGCAAGATTCTTGCCAAGAGGATTATTGTTCATATTGAGCATATTAAGCACTCTAAGAGCTGCAATAGCTCCCTGTGGGAAGGAAAATGATCAGAAAAAGAAGGAAGCCAAAGAGAAAGGTACCTGGGTTCAACTGAAGCGCCAGCCTGCTCTGCCCAGAGAAGCCCACTTTGTGAGAACCAATGGAAAGGAGCCTGAGCTCCTGGAACCCATTCCCTATGAATTCATGGCATAAAGCAGATAACATAGCACACAGGAGTGCCAGTGGACCCATGCTTTTAGGTGTAAGAACCTATTTGCTCTCCATGAGCTCATGGCATAATAGGTGTACAGCATAGCACATAGGATAACCAATTAGACCCCATGTAATAGTGATACAAGGTGCTGGAACCTATTTCCCGTGAATTCAAAAGTCAATGTTTTGTCACATTCAATGGCAAGATGCCTCCTTGAGCTACTGGAGCCTCTTCCCTATGAAGTCATGGGATGGTAGTTAAAACAATAGCCTAAAAATGTGTGTTGTTCATTCACTACAAATGTGATTTTTTTTTTTTTGGCCGCAAAGAAATACTAAACCAAATTTTAATGTATCCTAAAAAAAAAAAAAGTGAAATATTTACAGATGAAATGATTTGATATGCCAGATTTGCTTTAAAATGTTACTAGAGTAATAATTGATTCAGGCAAGAATGGATGCTGAAAGAGTTTAAGTTTAATGAATGACAAGATTATTTACAGAGTCTCAAAGTAGAGGGAAGTAGTAACTGTAAAGTGGAGACATGTGGCAGATACCATGTTAGCCAAGTGATCAAAATTAACACGGCCATTGATGGGACCAAGTAACAACAGGCTAGGCCAAAAATGCACCAGCTGAATCTAATCATGAAGAAACATTAGACAGACCCAAGATGAAGGACATTCTGCATAATAACTGACCTATAGTTTTCAAAAATGTCAAGGTCACAGGAGACAAAGAAAGGCTCAGAAACTGTTCCAACAGAAAGACTGAAAAAGACAACTGTGCCAGCCACAGTGCTATGCTCCTGTAGTCCCAGCAAATCAGGAGGCTGAGAGGAGAGGATCACTTGAGACCAGGCGCTCAAGTCCAGCCTGGGCAACAGAACAAGACCCTCTCCCTCTGTCCCATCTCTTAAAAAAAAAAAAAGAACACCTGGAAATAGCAAGTGATCTGGAATTTTCAGGATTTTCTTCTGCTATAAAGGTCACTTTGGAGATAATTGGTGAAATCTAATTAAAATCTGCAGATTTCTTGCTTTTGATAATTTTACTGAGGTTACATTTTTTAAAATACCTGTTGGCTTGGCACCTGTAACTTAACAGCTAGGGTGCCAGCCAATACACCGGAGCTGTCAGGTTCAAATCCAGCCCAGGGCCTGCCAAACAACAACAACTACAACTAAAAAATAGCTGAGCCAGGTGTTGTAGTGGGTGCCAGCTACTTGGGATGCTGAGGCAAGAGAATGGCTTAAACCCAACAGTTGGAGGTTTCTGTGAGCTGTGACACTACAGGACTCTACCGAGGGTGAAATAGTGAGACTCTGTCTCAAAAAAATAAAAAATTAAAAAATTAAAATGCCTTGGCTCGGCGCCTGTGGCTCAATCAGCTAAGGCGCCAGCCACATACACCTAAGGTGGCGGGTTCGAATCCCCAGCCCAGGCCCGCCAAACAACAATGATGGCTGCAACCAAAAAATGGCCGGGTGTTGTGGCGGGTGCCTGTGGTCCCAGCTACTTGGGAGGCGGAGGCAGGAGA
>CAUYQV010066385.1:0-35656 GCA_963574575.1 Galagoides demidoff
TCAAGCGAATCTCCTGCCTCTGCCTCCCAAGTAGCTGGGACCACAGGCGCCCGCCACAACGCCCGGCCATTTTTTGGTTGCAGCCATCGTTGTTGTTTGGCGGGCCCGGGCTGGGGATTCGAACCCGCCACCTTAGGTGTATGTGGCTGGCACCGTAGCCGATTGAGCCACAGGCGCCGAGCCTGGGCAAAGTTTTATTTTGTATCTCTTTGGTGCTGTAATATTGAATCTGGCTAATATATACAGTTGATCCTGGAACAACGTGGATGTGGACAGTGTGGGTCCACTTATACATGGATTCTTTTCCAATAAATATATTGGAAAATATTGGATACTTGTGAAAATTAGAAAAAATGTGCAGGTGATCTGACTGCATAACTTAGAGCTATAATTTCTTTAAGTTGTGTATGTCGTGAATACATAAAATATCTGTAGATAGTTTTCATCCTTTGCTACAATAAAATATACAAAATCTATGAAAAGTTAAAATGTTCAAAACTTTGGAACACACTGACAGACCATCCAGGATAGTATTTGGAGTTAAAGGTAAATAAACATCAAGATGCCCTCTTAAATCAGAACTATGTAAAATTAACTGTAGTACATCCTGCCGTCTCTTGTTATTGCAAAGAGCTCAAGTGTTGCAAATTTCTGCTTAAACTGCCACGTGACTCTAATCATCTCCATGTGAGCCGTTTGCCTCTCCAGTGCAATGATCTCTTGTGGTTCTCATGTTTTTTATTATGTTTAGTGCAATACTGTCAACTTTGAAAAATACCTCGGGGCCCATGTAAAGTGTCACTACTATTGGACGTGTTCCTAAGAAGCAGAGAAAAAGTCATGACATTACAAGAAAACTTGAATTGCTAAATATGTGCTATAGAATGAGGTCTGCAGCTACAGTTGCACAATTCAGACAGATGACTCAACTTGCCAACAGGCAATGTAAACGTATATTAAAAAATACAGTACAGTACTGCAAATTTACTTTCTGTTCATTATGATTTTCTTAACAGTATTTTCTTTTCTCTAGCTTACTCTCTGGTATACATATAACTACAAAACATGTGTCACTCAGCTGTTGATGTTATTGGTAAGGCCCCAGTTCAACAGTCCAGTAATAGTTAAGGTTTGGGGATTAAAAAGTTATAAGCAGATTTTCACTATGTGGATGTCTATGCCCCTGACACCCATGTTGTTCAAAGGTCAACTGTAATCTCATAATCATAATTATTTATTCAATAAATAACATAGTCCTGACACTATGATAAGTGTGAAAATCTGTGCTAGAAATTGGGAGTACAGTGGTGAACAAATTTAATATTGTTACTCTATTCCTGGAATTTAATGTCTACTGGAGGAGACATAAAACATAAAAAGCAAACAGAATAAATGCCATTTGTGCTCTATTTCTGAGTTTAATAATAAGTTGCCAAGAAAAAGAATTAGAGGGAAATACTCTTAGAAATGGTGGTAAGGGATGGCTTTTATAAGGAAATTTCATTTAAGCTAAAATCTGAAGCATGAAAAGTTAGTTATATGGAGAAGGGAATGAATCACCTTTGGGCTAAATATTCTGATGCAAAGAAAATAGAATGTATAGAGTTCTTGGGGTGTTCAGGCTGAAGGGAAGCCCAATGCAGCTGGAAACATAAAAAAAACTAGGGGTAGAGAGAAATTGGTAGGAGCTAAATGAAGTAGGACTTTAAAAATCATAATAAGATACTGAATTTTGAAGTAAGTTTAAAGAGAAGAATTATTGAATTGTTTTACACAGGGGGATGACAAGGTAACTTGTTTAAAGGCAAGTCCTCTTGGTGCATTATATAGAATGTATTAGAGAACAAGAGAGGGTGAAGTGACACCAGTGAGTATGAAGAGTACACCGGAGAATGATGACAGTCCAGGTGAGACAGACAGAGATGGAGGCAGTACATGAATTTAAAAGGTATAACAGAGGTAAAAATAAACAAGACTTATCTTTACATTTTGTATAAAAATAGTTTATTTGTGGGATCAAACATGATTTCTAAGCTTCTAGAATTGACATGACATAGATACAACAGAGGGAAGGGTGAGTACAGATCAGAGCAGTGAAATGTTTTTCTTTTTTTTTTTTTTGAGACAGAGCCTCAAGCTGTCACCCTGGGTAGAGTGCTGAAGTATCACAGCTCAGAGCAACCTCCAATTCCTGGGCTTAAGTGATTCTCTCCCAAGTAGCTGGGACTACAGGCACACACCACAACGCCCAACTATTTTTTGGTTGTAGTTGTCATTGCTGTTTGGCAGGCCCAGGCTGGATTTGAACCCACCAGCTCTGGCATATGTGGCTGACACCTTAGCCACTTGACTACATGAGCTAAGCCTGAAATATTTTTCTTAAGATGTATTTTAGATATTAATTTTGGTGTCTCTGAGACATAGAAAAAGAGATTTGAAGTAGATGATTAGGTTTATATGTCTTGCTCTCAGAGGCAATGTCAGAGATGTTAGTTTGAGCTTCATAGTGACACTGAGTGTGTTTTTAACCTTGTTTATTTTTGAAAGAGATTATAGAAAATTGGTACCATTAGGTCCTTAAGTAGTTGCTAGAGTTCACCACTAAAACCATTTCACCTGGTGCTTTCTTTTCTCCAAGGTTTTAATTATGGATACAATTTACCTGACATGTATAGGATTATTCAGATGGTCTATTTCTTTGAGTTTTGATTGATTGTGTCTTATAAGAAATTGGTCCATTTCATCTAGCTTATCAAACTTTCAGACATAAAGTTGTTCAGAATATTTCTTTATTACTCTTTTAGTGCGCATATGTTTAATAATTATGATCCCTTTTTCTTCTTGATATTAATATTTATATCTTTTTGTTTCTTGACGAGATTTATTGATCTTTTGAAATGAACAAACAAACAAGCAGTTTTTGCTCTATTGATTTTTCTTTATGGCTTTTCTCTTCAACTTTATTAACTTCTGCCTAATTTTTATTACTTATTTTGATTTGTTTACTTTGGGTTTACATTGATCTTTTTTTTCTAGTTCCTAAAGTAAAAGCTTATAAAATTGAGGGTAGATCTTTCTTCTTTCCTAATATATACATTTGATGCTATATATCTCCCTTTAGGCACTGTTTTAGTTATAGCCAACAAATTTTGCTAAATTCTAGTTTTATTTTCATTTAGTTTCAAATATATATTTAAAATTTTTGGTTGAGACTTCTTCCTTTACCCATGTGTAATTTCAAAGTATGTTGTTTTAGCTCCAAATATTTAGAGATTTTTCTCAGTTATATTTGTTATTGACTTTGAATTTAATTCAAGTGTGGTCTGAGGAAATACTTTGTCACTTTGTTCCTTTGTGCCGCTTTCTAACTTTTTGAATTTGTTAGAATGTTTTAGAGCCCAGATGTGGTCTATCTTGATGAATGCTGCATGTAAATTTGAGAAGAATATGTAGTCTATTGTTGGATGGAGACTTCTATAAATGTTGACTACATCAAGTTGGATAATAAAGCCATTCAGGTCCACTATATCTCATTTTCTGCCTGCTTTATTTAAAAAGTAGATATACAAAAGTGTTGAAGACCCTAACTCAAATAGTGGATTTGTCTGTTTTTCTTTCTAGGTCTATCAGTTTTACATCCCATATTTTGATGTTATTATTTACATAGCTGGATTAAAATCTACCATGTTTGTCATTGTTTTCTACTTGTATTTTATCTTCACTTTGAATTCCCCTATTTTTGTGTCTTCTCTGGTTTTAGTTGAGCATTTTATAGAATTCCGTTTACTCCTCTCTTAATTCAGTAATTATACTTCTTCCTAAATTTTTCAGCAGTTGCTCCAGAGTTTGCAAAGTACACTTTTGTGATAAGATTTTACAGCTCCAATATATAGTAAAAGTACCTTGTAACAATGTTCCCAATTCCCCTCACTCCAATTCCTCTCACTCGTCTCTAATGACATTTCTGTCATTAATTTCACTTTACACTGCAATCACCCCATGCATTCTTTTTTAATGCAATTTTTTGTTTCAAAATATTAGGGGGTTCAAGTGTTTTTGTTACCTGGATGAATTGTATTATGTATAATGCTAAAGTCAGGGATTTATTGTGGCCATCACCAATACAGTGTACACTGTACCCAACTGGTAAGATTTTATTCCTCACTCTCCTCCCACCTTCTCCATTTTTTAGTTTCTGATGTCCTATACACTACTTCATGGCCATAAGTACCCAGGGTTTGGCTCCTGCTTGTTAGTGAGAAGATGCATTTGTTTTTCCATTCCTGAGTTACTTCACTTAGGATAATGCTCTCTCGTTCTATGCAAGTTGACACAAATTACATTATTTCATGCCTTTTTGTGCCTGAGTAGTACTCTGTGTGTGTGCACACACAGCATGTTTTTTCTTTATTCACTAATCAATTGATGGGCATTTAGGTTGATTCTGTAGTTTTGCAGTTGTGACTTGTACTGTGATAATCAAGCCCAGGTGCCCTTTTGGTATAATGACCTTTTTCTCCATTGAGTAGATACCTAGTAGTGGGATTGTTGGATTAAGGGTAGGTCTACTATTTAGTTCTTTCAAGAATCTCTACACTGTTTTCCACAGACATTATACTGATTTACATTGCTGGCGATAGTGTATAAGTGCTTCTTTTCAATACATTCATGCCAAATCTATTGCTTTTTATTTCTTTAATAGTAACCGTACTGATGTGGTAAGGTGTTATGTCATTGTGGTTTTAATTTGCATTTCCCCGATGATTAATGATCTTTAGCATTTTTAAATGTGTGTTGGCAATTTGTATATCTTCTTTTGAAAGATTTCTGTTCATGTCTTTTGCTCACTTTTTAAGGGGGTTGTTTGTTTTTTCTTGATGGTTTGTTTGAGTTCTTGATGATACTGGATAGTAGTCCTTAGTTAGATGTGTAGTTTATGAATATTTTCTCTCATTCTATAGATTGTCCATTTTCTCTGTTGATTAGTTCTCTTGCTTTGCAGAAATTTTTAATTTGATTAAGTTATACTTATTTATTTTTGTTGTTGTATGTAACTTTAGGGACTTAGTCATAAATTCTTTGCCGAGGCTGATCTCTAGAAGAGTTTTTCCTATGTTTTCTTCCATAATTTGTACAGTTTTAAATCTTTCATTAAAGTCTTTAAGCTATCTTACATTTATTTTCTTAAGGTGGTAGGAGACGGTGATTCTGTTTCATTCTTTTGCATGTAGTTAACCAATTTTCTAGCACCAATTATTAAATAGACCATCATTTCCCCAGTGTATGTTTTCATCTACTTTATCGAAAATAAAATTCATTGTAGCTAAGTGGTTTTTTCCCTGGGTTCTCTAGTCTTTTCAAATGGTTTATGTATCTATACCTTTATAGCAGAACCATGCTTTTTTGGTTACTATTACTGTGTAGTATAATTTGAAGTCAGGTAATGTGATGCCTCCAGATGTGTTATTTTGCTTAAGATTGTTTTGGACTCTTTTTATGTTCTATGTGAAGTTTAGGGTTAGTTTTATTAGATCTGTGAAAAATTCTGTTGGTATTTTGATGGGAATTGTATTGAATCTATAAATCACTCTGGGTGGTATGGACATTTTAACTTTGTACATTCTTCTAATCCATGAGCATTAGATATTTTTTCTTTGTGTTATCTATGAATTTTTTCATCAGTGTTTCATAGTTCTTTTTGTAGAGATCTTTCAATTCTCTGGTTAAGTGTATTCCTAGGTATTTTATTTTCTTGGTAGCTATTATAAATGATATTGTATTCTTGATCTGACTCTCAGCTTGACTATTATTAATATACATAAGTGTTACTAATTTGTGTACATTGATTTTGTGACCTGAGACTTTGATGAATTTATTTCTAAATTCTTGACATCTTTTGATGGCGGGTTTTCTAGATAGAGTATTATATTGTCAACAAATGGGTAGTTTGACCCTCTCTTTCCCAATTTGGATATTTTTATTCCTTTTTTTTTTGTCTGATTGCTCTGACTAGGAATTCTAGAACTAGGTTAAATAAAAGTGGTGACAGTAAGCATCATTTTCATGTTCTAGTCCTTGGGGGGAATGTTTTCAACTTTCTCCCATTCAGGATGATGTAGGCAGTGGGTTTGTAATCTGTGGCTTTTATTATCTGGAGATATGGTCTCTCTATGACTAGTTTGTTGAGGGTTTTTGTCACAAAGGGATGTAGTTTTTATCAAATACTTTTTTCACCTATTGAGATGATTGTATGAACTTTATTTTTACTTCTGTTTATGTGGTGAATCTCATTTTTTGATTTATTTATATTTAATTATCCTTACATCATGGAACAAAATCTACTTGATTATGGTGGATTATTTTTTTGATGTCCTATTGAATTTATTTTTGAAGATTTTTGCATCAATATTTTGAAGAATATTGGTCTGTAGCTTTCACTTTATGTCGTAGCCTTTCCTGGATTGGTATAAAGGTGATACTTGATTAGTAGAATGAGTTACAGTGTGTTCCCCCCCCCCTTTTGGTGTTATTAAAGAGTCTCAGTAGAATGGTTGCAGATTTTTTGTAGCCTGGGTAGAATTTGTCTGTGAACTAGTCTGGGTTGGGGCTTTTTTTGTGGTGGATTTCTTATGACTATTTCAACCTTGCTACTTATTGATATATTCAGGTTTCAGGCTTAGGAGATTGAGTGTTTCTAGGAATTTAACCATTTTCTCTAGGTTTTCTAATTTGTGTGGATAGAAGTTTCATAGCAGTAATGGATAATTTTTGTATTCTGTGGTATCAATTGCAATGAATCCTTATTATTTCTGATTGAGATTATCTGAATCCTTTTTTCTTCTATTTTTGGTTAATCTGGCTAGCAGTGTTCTATCTATTTTGTTGATATAAAGTCTATTTTATCTTATATGACAATAGTTACTCCTGCCTGCTTTTGGTTTCTATTTGCATGGAATATTTTTTTCCACCCCTTTACCTCAAGCCTATGAGAATCTTTACATGTTAAGTGGGTTTCCTGGAGACCACTTATATTTGGTTTGTATTTATTTGTTTGTTTTTATCCATTTAGGCAATCTACATTTTTTCTAAAGGGGGTATTTTGTTTGTATTGATATATGAAATACCATTCTGGTCATAATTTTTACTGTGACCAAGTTTCTTTGTTCTCTCCCTTGTGTTACTGTTTGTAAGACCTATGAAATTTAACTCTTGGATGTTTTTATGCTGCTATCAGCTGTTCTGTCCCATGTGGAGAGAACTTTTAGGAATTTCTTTTAGGACAGGTCCAGTGGTGACAAGTCCCTTTGCTTATCTGGGGAAGATTTTATTTTCCTTCATTTATGACACTTAATTTTGCAGGATATAAATTATTTGACTAGCAGTTATTCTGTAAAGACATGAAAGATAAGATGCTACTTCTTTCTGGTTTTTAAGGTTTCTGTGGAGAAATCTGCTATTAGTCTGATGGATTTTCCTTCAAGACTCACAGAAATTCCTCCTAAACATTGGCTTTGGCCAGTCTGATGACTACATGCCTTGGTAATGTTTTCTTTTTTGCAATGAATCTCTGAGATGTTTGTGAAAGTTCTTGCATCTGGATGTCAAATTCTCTAAAAAGGCCAAAGAAATTTTCCTCAATTATTCCATCAAATAGGTTTTCCAGGCATTTTGCTTTTACTTCTTCACTTTAGGGATGTCTTTTTGGCATTTTGCCAAACATAAGAAATTTCATATTTCTCATAGATTTTGTTCATTACTCTTGATTCTTTATTTTTTTAATTTTGACTGACTGGGTTATTTGCACAAGTTGTGTTTATGCTCTGAATTTTTTTCATCTGCATGGTCTGATCTACCTTAAAACTTTCTACTGTGTTTTGTATGGATTTTCCATTTCCAAAAGTACTATTTGGTTTTTTTTTTTTTTTTTGATATAATCTCTCTGTTTGGTACATTTTTCATTTATTTCTGAAATTATTTTTCTGGCCTCTTTAACTTAGTTTTCTATTTTGTATTGTATCTCTTCAAACTCCCTTATAATCCATACTTGGAATTATTTACTTGTCATTTATTTTCATTTTTGGTTGGGATCCATTGCTAGAGAACTGATGTGATCTTTTCAGGAGAGGTCCTTTCACTATGATTTTTCATACATCCAGAGTTCTTGAGCTGATCCCTTCTCATCTGGCCAGCTGTTGATTCTTGTTTCTGGATTTTCTGTTGTTCAGATGAGAGTTTTTTACCCTCTTTCTTGTAAGGGCATGCCTATAGCATGTATTGGGAGAGGATGTTAGTCTTTACTTGTGGATATTTTGATGGAGTTCTGGGTTCTGAATGGATACCTTGATTATAGACATCCTCAGTGTGGTGTTTTTCTCAATTGCTAGTTATTTGTAGACTATCATATTGTATACCATGAGTCTGGGCAGATTCCCTATTTCTTTTTGACAAGGAAAGAGGGAGGATTTTGAAATCCTTTCTTTTCCACTAACCCTGTGGTCTTCTTAACAGCATGAATTATATTAGGATGACCAGTTTAGTCTCTAAAATAGTGGGTGCTACTGATGAGAGTCATCTGCACCCTGCATAATTGAATCAGTAAATGCTGTAATTATTTGCTGTACAAATTGTTTTCCCTAGTGATAGGTGGGTCTTGCAGGAAAAAGCCAGCTTCAGAAGTGTTTTTCAGGGGTCTGTGACCCATGATAGTTGGTCAGGAAAAGCACCCAGATGGTCTAGATGATGTGCAGGGCCCTTAAACTCCCAGGGGACTCCTTGTGCTTTACCATAGCAGTACAGATGGAGGAGTGAGGCTGGGTGGAGCTGGCTTAGGTGAGACCATGTTCAGACCCCACAAAGGTAGGCACAAAAGCTATCTTGGGAGAGGTCAAGGGTGAACTCCAAAGCTGCTGGTGAAATCCACCCCCTAGGAGCTGAAGCAGCCTCACAAAGCCAAGAATCTGCTCAAAGGGGAAGGGCAGCCTGGCATTTATAGTTTGGCCGACGGGAGCAGGTTTCACTTTGCTCTTTTTTCTTGCCTTCTCTGTATCTCTTTCTCACATGGGGCCACAAACAGCAACCCAAACTAGCCAAACTCACCAGAAATAGCAAATGGAAAATCCCCTATTCAGGATTCTGCCCAAATACATGTCTTTCCTGTGGGGGAATCAGTGCTTCGTGAATATGCTATGGCTGGTATTCTCACAGTACTCTCACCGTAGTTCTGCCCACGTGGGCTCCTTTGCTTCCCAAATTATTCCAGGTTTACAAGTCTTCCCTTCATGTTTCTAAATAGCACAGTCAAGTTCTGGGGATACTGGATCCAGCCTGTGGGTCTGTTCTCTGTTCTCCCAAGTTTAATCACTAACCATGGAAGGGATAAGTGCTGGCCCCATGTTGCCCATGGTATACTCTAACAGACTTAAATATCTCTCTGCTTTGGGGTATGCTCTGTTTTGCTGGAGCAGTCAGGCAGGCAGTAGTGAGAAGGGTGGCAGGAAGGGAGCTCACAGTCTGATCACCCCTAGGTCTTTAAGAAGAATGGGGTGACTCCCACTCTCTGTGGAAGTCTGGTGGGTATGTTGACATTCTTGCAACCCCTGGCTCAATCATACCTTGAGATATTGGTGCTCACTTGAATGAGAACTACTGTGACTGCATAGGCAGCTGTGGGTAGGGAAAGGAGAGAAGAGTCTAAATGAAGCAGTGTGGGTACTCTGTACCCCTTTGTCCTGAGGGATCCCCTGGTATGCTACACTCTCCTTCCACTGAAGGCAGCCCATCCAAAATGTCCAAGCTCTGGGATCATAGTTTCCCTGGGACCTACTGGCCCCCAGTGGCCACTGCAATTGGGCATGGGTGATAAATGTTTGTGTGGGGACTGAGGACAAGAAGACTGAAGGGCTGAAGCTCCCTGGGGAGGACAATGAGTGAAGACACGGTCTGATAACCCTCACCTTGGTTTAGATCTGTGCTGAGGGAGAGCAACCCTGAAGGGGCTGGCAAACCAGTGACGCATCTTCTAGAACACTATTTCACTGGCAGCAGCAGCTTTTGAGCTTGGAGGATGGAGAAGGTCCAACAGTTTTAGAGCATGCAGTCTGCTTGAGGTGTGAGGAAGGAAAAGCAAACACTCCCATTTACTCTTCCTATGGGGCTCCAAATTCCCTGGGGGTTGATCTAAGCCAAAGTCTTGCTCCTTCAACTTCTTCCCATGGAATCTCTGGTAGGTTCTGGCACTTTCTTTTTTTCAGAATTACACCTGGGCTATGTTTTTTCCATCTAAATCTTTCCCTTCTTTCTTAGATGATACAGCAACCAATGTCTCTACTCAGCTATTTTTCCTCCCCTCTCTGCATTCTTCTAAATATTATTTTTAAAAAGTTGCATTTCAGATCAATTAAGAATAATAAAATTAAAAACTTTTATTGACCTTTATTTATGGCTCTTCCAATGTTCTTTCTTAGAGATCCCATTTTCTGATCTAAATCTTTTATTTTCTCTGTATCTTTATTTATGTCTCCCTTCTTGATATTGGGCTTCCTTATATATTTATCCACTGAGAGGGTTGAGCTTTTCAGCTCTTGATTAACTATTATTTCACTTGAGCCTTTTTAGTGTTGTTGTAAGGTGTTGGTGAGGAGAAACATCCTAGAATTGCATTGATGAATCTCAGTCAGTAGACCTGTGCCCCTGGACTATACCTTCACAAATATTTCTTGCTTTCTACACCTCTCCCTTCAGTAAGATAGGAAGATGAGGGGGCTAGAGATGAAGAAATAGCCTTTACCCAGGTTAGAGCAGCCTCTGGTAAGTCCTGTCTCCTGTAGAGGACGCCTTTGTTTTGGAAGGTACTCTGTGTCTGTTTCACTATAGTTCTTGTCCCCCTGCCAAGGACACAAGGGATCATTGTTGGCTCTTCACTTCAGATCATTGTGCCATTCCTGGAAGTAAAACCCATGAAAGAACGGTGGCCCTGTTATAACTGAGGCCCCTAGGAATTTCTCATTATTGTTGGTCTATCAGTCTCTGGGAATTTGTCAGAGTAATAATTCATTTATTACTATCAGTTTGTGGCTCCAGAGATTTCTGCTTCAGGTAAACAGATCTTGCTGATCACTCTCTCCATTCACCCATCTCCAGATTTTAGGGTAGCAATTTGTCCTGTGACCTCACTTTTCTGATGTATTTGAGAAAAAAATGTCGATTTTCAGTTTATTCAGCTTTTTCTTACTGTAGTGATAACTTCCAAACTCTACATATTGTAGCTGAAAGCAGAAATCTTCTTGTGTATTTTTAAGTCATGAAAATGAAAATGTGTGGAATCACCAAAGAAGAGAAAGAAGTAATGAGATTTTAGAAACTTCAGTACTTAGACACAGGCTACAATAAAACAATCTGGTAATAAATACTGGGGAGTAGCTCTTCGGAGATGAAATAAATGCTAGGATACTGTAGAGAAATGAAGAGTGAGTAAATATTATGTTTTAAGAGAAAGAAGTAATCAACTAGTTAAATATTGCTGATCAATCGGAACAGAATAGAATAGTGTTTACTTGATTTGGCAAAAAGTCATAATGGATTTAGGTAAAAGCAGGTTCAATAGAAAGACAGAAGGACTGTGGATGTGAGTATGAGTGTGTGTGTATTGGGAAGGAGAGCGCAAGCCCAACCAAAGTAGGTGCAAGAGTTTATTAGCATATGAGTAAAGAAATTATGATTGAATCCTACTTTCAAAAAGAATGTTTCAAACGTTTACCTTTTAAACTGGATTGTTTAGGAATACCCTGGAAGGATTATTGAAAATCTATTTACATACATTGCCTATAAACCTGAGTTAAGAAATAGGAATAATGGCAAACCATACTAGATATACAATTAATATGATAATAATAATATTTCAAAAATCCCAGAGGAGTTGAGTAGCTAAAAATTACTTCTGTAAGGAAAATTCTGGGGTCTAAATTTAGGGAGTCTCCTACAGATGGTTAAGAATTTTACAAATGGTTCTTTTGGTAAAGAGGAAGCACTACAGTCATGGAAAATTATATTTAAAACTTCCTGTATGTATCCAGAATTCTCAAAAGGAATGATGTGATACACCTGTATGTATAGATTATATATGTATATGTTATGTTTCCATGACTCATATGTATGCATTCTTATATGTATATACATGTACAGAATACATGTGTGTGTGTGTGTATATATATATATATCTGTATGTATATGTATGATTAAGATTTAAGGTCTACTTGGGAAAAGAATTTCTCCTTTTTCTGAGGGCAGTTACTCTTCTCATCCCCCAGGCCTCCTTGAATACAAACCTTGTAATGCTTCCAATTTCAAGGACAAAGAATTAAGTGACTGTATTAGAGACTACCTTTGAGACCACAATTTAATTAGGCATTCTAAGAAAGCAGACCCCATCAAGGCCAAGGTAGTAGGTCTAATTGCTTTCATTTGTGCTCTGTGTTCTGCACACATGCTGTCCTGGTGTGGAGCTCTACTTCAGATGAGATTTCTCAATTAAAGTCAAACAACTCAGTCTGGCAAGTTGAGTTTCATAATGATCCTCTGAAGCTTTCCTTCTTAGCGTGAATCTAATGATACATATCATAGAACAAGTCTGTCATTCATTAACTCAAAATCAAATTCACTTTTTCCACCCAGGAGCACTGCCTGCCCAAACTACCTATGAATTCTCCTACTTAAAGCTCAGCGGCATCATTTAAGAAGGCTGAGTCTACGAGGTTTGTACATACACAAATCCCTACTGACTTCCAAATCAACTACTACCACAGACACCCACTGGGAGATTAGAGCCCAGCAGTGTACAACAAAGCCTTAGACAATGTAATCAGGACCTCTGTGGCGGCTTTCCTGAGTAGCAGAGAGAATGAGAACTCTGACAGGGATTACAGCCACAAAAGTGAGCACATGTGATTAAGGTATTCATAATATTTATTCTGAATTTTCTCTTCTTACACATATACCTCCTTCAGTTTTCTTTGGGGCTACATCCGTGCTCAGATTTTCCCTCACCAAGTTCTTTCTTCCTATTATAATATGTGTCAATCAAGATAGTTTCTTTGCATCTTCTATTCCCTAATAAATTAATAAAAAATATGAAAAGTCCCTGACACTGCATGGCTCTTACTTTTTCTTTTTAAATCCATTTTTTGATGCTTCACGAGCATTTTCTTTTCAGTAACAATCATGCCCTCGCTTTTCTTTCACCATCTCAAAGTGAAAGGGAACCAAGGCAAGTACTTATTTTTCAAGAAGTGTTTCTTATTTTTCTATGTAAAAAATTCATCAACCTAAAAACATAACTTTGAAACAAGCTGTGTTTTATTTTACTATGGATGCACAAGAAGTCAAAGCCTCTATACAGTTCTGAAGAAAGGATTATTCAAAATTTTATCAGCCAGGAGCGGCAGCAGCAGGGACACCTGAAGACTCTGGAGGAAAGCTAGGCTGCTTCAAGGCTGACCCCGTGGGATAAAAAGAGACAACTTTGTTTTCAGGAGGTTGGCTAAGTAGTACTTTTTATATATGGTTCAGCACAGTGTTTTTTGCCATTGCTTACCCAGATGCCACGGCCTTGAGAAAAGAGTCATTTCACCATCCAGAGAATCTACCTGCTAGTTAATTTTTTTTTTTTTCAGTTTTTGGCCAGGGCTGGGTTTGAACCTGACACCTCCAGCATATGGGGCTAGTGCCCTACTCCTTTAAGCCACAGGTGCCCCCCACTGCTTGTTATTTAGGCAGATATCATGCTTTTTTAATGCTTTATACTATTTTTATCACTTAAATTATAAAAATTAAAAAGCAAACCTCTAGAATTTAAAAACAAGCATCCCCATAAGGAGAACATAAAACTTAAAGATATTCAAGCGAAGACGCTCTGGCTTTAGCTTTTGTTTGGCTATCATTCACCTCTCATTTATAGAAAAGGAAGACACTATTTTACAAGTACCTTTTATAGAAATAAATTTTGAGATTAAGAGGCCTAATGATTATTTCTAGAGATAGCTATAAGCAGGGTTACTAAAATATGAGTATTTCATTTATGAAGTATATTTGTGGAAAGAAACAATGAATGCCAGCATTAAATAAAGTAGTTCTAATTTCACAATGTAAATAAGTGACATAAAAAACAAAATAAAATTACTTTTTTTAAGAAATAGAGAAACAGGTAGCCAATTTAGTTACAAAATGTTTTTGGCCTGAGTGCCCTTGGGTGTTTAATAACATGACCTCAATATCAAAGATTCTAGCAAGGCATTCTCAAGCACATGGGTGAAACCACCAACCTTTACAGTTACACTTCCAGGAGTTTATTTGTTGTGTCAACCAGGATAACTAAGAGATATGAAATAATCCATCAAGCCAACTTTATTTTGTATTTATTTATTCTTATAATTTCCTATACCATAACTGCAGTACTGGAGTTGTGAGTTGGAAATGCTGTTATGGAACAAGAATGAGGTCCACAGAGGTTAATCTCCTTCAATCAGTGAGTATCAGAGCTGGAATTATGATCTAGTGAGCCTGCCTCGCAGGCCATGGTGGTTTTCACTTTATGGAACAGTTTGCCTTCTTCTGAAGCATAGACAAAAAATATTTATTAACTAAAGGAATAAGGTAAGAAAGGAGTAAAACTATATGCCCTTTCAATCTGACCTCAAATAATCACTCTCCTGTGATGCTTTTCTTGATACTCTTAGGCAAGGCAGACACTTCTCTTTGAATTTTTCAGAATATCTATTATTCTGTAATACATTTTCTTATATTTAAATGTATCCCTCTCACCTGTGAGCTATTTCAAATAAAAAAGTAAGTCTGACATATCTTTATAATTCCAGAAACTAGCATTTTTGAATGAAAGCAAAAGTGCTCCAAACATACAAACTAATGAATAGTATAGCATAGGGAAAGACAGGTAGCCAACAACTACTAAATGCTCACCATAGACCAGGCTATGTCTTTCTCTGTACTACATTATTTGTAATATCTTAATTGTTTCCTACAATAAAACTATGAAGTTGATATTTCCCATTTTTATTTTTTAATTTTTATGGGTACACAATAGTTGTATAGACAAATTCGGTTCATGTGATGTTTTGATACAAGCCTACAATGTATAATAATAAAATTGGGCTAATTGGGGTATCCATCATCTCAAGAATTTATCTTTTTTTGTTAGGAGCTTTCCAATTTCACTCTTTCAGTTATTTAAAAATATACAATAACTTATTGTTGCTATTAGATCTTATTCATTCTAACTTGTTCATTGAGCCATTCCTACTGTCCCACTCTGCACTACCCTTCCCAGCCTCTGGCCATCATCATTCTACTGTCTCCCTGAGATCTGATTGTTTTAAATTTTAGCTCCTACAACTGAGTGAGAATATGTGAAATTTGTTTTTCCATGCTTATTTATTTCACTTAAGATAATATTCTCCAATTCCATTCATGATGTTGCAAATGATAGGATTTCATTCTTTTTTATGGCTATATAATATTTCATTGTATATATACCACATTTTCTTGATCTGTTCCTCCATTAATGAATACTTAGGTTGATCACAAATCTTGGCCATTGTGAAAAGTGCTGTAACAAACATTGGAGTGCAAATATCTTTCTGATATGTTGATTTCCTTTCATTGAATACATGTCTAAAAGTGGGATTGCTGAGTCTTATGGTAGCTCTACTTTCAGTTTTTTAAGGAATGTCATACTGTTTGATTCGTAATGCTTGTTCTAATTTACATTTCTGCCAATACTGCATAAGAGTTTTTTCCCCTCACATTATCACCATTTTTTTTTTTTTTTTTAGTCTTTTGGATAGTAGCCATTCTAACTGGGGTGAGATGATAGCTCATTGTAGTTTTGATTTGCATTTCTCTGATGACTAATAATGTTGAGGATTTTTTGCATATACCTATTGGGCATTGGTATGTCTTCTTTTGAGAAATGTCTAGTCAGGTCTTCTGTTCTTTTTTAAATCAAGGTATTTGTTTTCTTGCTATTGAGTTTCTCTTGTATTTTGGATCGTAGCCACTTATCAGATATATAGTTTGAAAATATTTTCACCCATTCTGCAAGTTGTCTCTTCACTTTGTTGATTATTTTTATTGCTTTACAGAGGACTTTTGGTTTGATATAATCTTATTTGTCTATATTTGCTTTTTTTACCTGTGCTTTTGACCTTTCTTACAAAAAATCATTGTCCATACCCATGTAATAGAGCTTTTTTCCTAAGTTTTCTTCTGGTAGTTTTACAGTTTTGAGTTCTACACTTAAGCCTTTAATTCATCTTAACTTAATGTTTTTGTATATGATGAGAGATAAGTATCTAATTTCATTCTTATGCATCTGGACATCCAGTTTTCCCAACATCATTTATTGAAGAGATACTCTTTCCTCATTGTCTGTTCGTGGCACCTTTGCAAAAAATCAGTTGGCTGCATTTGATTGTTGCATTTCTGTGCTCCCTATTCTGTTCTATTTGTCTGTCATTATGTCAGTACCATGTGTTTTGATTGCTATAGCTTTGTCATACGTTTTAAAGTCAGGTAAAGGGGTTAATAATTGAAAGAGTAAAATTAGTATTTGAAAGTAACACAACCATTAAGATATTATTTAACTCCAGGGCTGATTGATATAAAGCTTATGCTTCTATCTAACATAATAACTTGCGATAATAATGATAACCATTTATTTTCTCCCAACCAGTGAATCAAGATTTGTCCATAACAATTCTACTGAAGTAGGTACTATTTTTAGTACCATTTTATACACAGACAGATTTAGAAAGACAAAGTAACTTGTTCAAAGTCATATACATTATAATGAATAGAATTTGCATACAGGTTTGGGTGACCTTAAAATCAGCATACTGAGTAAGTCAATGAAATATATGAATGTATCATTGTTGAAAATAAACGAACAGCAGAAAAAAACAAACAAACAAAAATAATGTATGGTGGACACTTGTCCTTCCCTGTACTGCATTCTCTATTATCAGTACAGCTGTGTTGCTGTGGTACTGTGGTGAACAGTTCCCTGTAGTTGCTAGCTAGCATATAAAAGGTGAAGGCTTTTTTAAGCAAACAGTATAAGAACCAATTAGCACTGCCCATGAAATATATTAAACGAAGACTTAATTATTTTAGTCCCTCACTTATACTTTCTCTCGAATAAACTACTTACACTCAAGTTGTTGCTTTAGGGGAAAAAAATAAACTAAGGCAATGGATATAACAGAAGGAGAGGCAAAATAATTCTGCATTTGATCCCAGGAGTTTGAGGTTGCTGTGAGCTATGAGGCCACAGCAATCTACTGAGGATGAAAGTGAGACTCGGTCTCAAAAAAAAAAAAAAAAAAAATTAGCATACTTTTCTTGAGTGCAGAAACATGGTAGGCACTGCAAACTGCTGAATATTAGAATATGTGTCTACATGGATATACATGCACATATAGACATAGATGATATAGGTACAAAATTTAGACATGGACAGTCTATTTTTAAAGGTATTGCCATTTTCTTCACTATGAATTGCTGGATTTATACTTTTATTTTTTTAATCATTCTTTTCTATTTTATTTCCAAATATTAAGAGGATACAAATGTTTTTGTTACATGAATAGCTTCTACAATGCTTAAATTAGAGCTATAAATGTGCTCGCCACCTGAATAGTGTTCATTGTACTTCTCATGTAGGATTTTATCCCACTTCTTTTCCTCTCCCATCTTGTTGATTTACAAACAGTTTTACTTCTTTCCATGCCCATATGCCTATTAATTAGTTCCAAGTTATTAAAGAGTATATGTGGTGTTTATTTTTCCTTTCTTTAGATATTTCATTTAGGATAATCATCTCCAGCTCCATACAAATTGTTGCAAACACATTAATTAATTTCTTTTTATGGCTGATTAGTATTTCATATACATATATCATATTTTGTTAATATACTCATGAATTAATAGACACTTTAATTAATTCCACATCTTTGCAATTGAACTGGTAGAATAAATATTTGAGTACAGGTGTTCTTTTTTTTTTTAATGATAAAATGACTTATTTCCATTAGGTAGTGGGATAACCAGTAGTAGAATTACTCAATCAAATGGTAGGTCTACTTTTAATTTTTTGAGTTATCTCCATACTGTTTTCCATAGAAATTATACTAATTTTCAGTATCACCAAAAACATATAAGCATTCCTTTCACTCTGCCTCCATGTTAGCATCTATCGTATTTTGACTTTTTAGTAGTAGGCATTATGACAGGTAAGATGATATCTCATTATTTTTAATATGCATCATTAGTGATGTTAAACAATTTTTCATGTATTTATTGGCTTCTGTTCATACCTTCCAACCACTTTTAATGGGTCATTTAGTTTTTTCCTTGCTGATTTGTTTGAGTTCTTTGTAGATTCTGGATATTAGCATTTATCATATGTGTAGTTTACAAACATTTTCATCCATTCAATAAAACCACTGTCTATTTGCTTAGTTGATTATTTCTTTTGCTATGCAGAAGCTTTTTAATCTAATCAAATCACATTTACTTATTTTTTGTTGGTTATAATTGTCTTTGGAATCTTAGTCAGAAATTCTTTGCCTGAGCCAATATTTAGATGACTTTTTACTATATTTTATTCTAGAATTTTTATGGTTTGATGGGTTATCTACCTTGTATAATTATTTTTGTTCAGAATTAAGAAAATTATTAGCAATTCTTATTCCTTCACTAATAACCACATAAGTAAAATTGAATATAAAACTTGTTTAAAAAAGCAAAATTATATATCTGCTGTTGAGCACGATAAGACTTTGCTCAACTATCTGGATATAAGTAGTTTTACATGACTACTAATGTAAACTTTTACATGACTTCATATGTTGACTACTAATGTAGTTATGTAAAAGTTATTTATGTTTTCTTATTTTTTTCTTTTTGCAGTTTTGGTCTGGGGCCAGGGCTGTGTTTGAACCTACTACCTCTGGTATATGGGACTGGCACCCTACTATTTGAGCCACAGGCACCAGCCAAAAGTCATTTATGTTTTAATATCAATTGTGTAACCAGAATTACAAAACACAGCCCATATCTGCCATCTAACCTGCAGAGGAACAGATTGGCTGTGTACTGCCCAGAGACCTATTATTACATTTTCCCCCATCTATTACAGCAAGAGAATATCAACAAAAGTCCTATCAAATTTTTCTAGTTATAATGATTCTATATATGTTATTCCATTATGCGTAGAACCTTGGATGTACTTAAAAACATTTCTAACAAATATTTGGGAATAATCAAAATATAAAAATGTTATCAACTTTAGTTTTATGGTTTTAAAAAATTTAGTCTACTAAATACCATCTCCTTAAATTCACCTAATTTTCATAGACTAGATATGTGCTACATGTAGTATCATTACAGTAGGCCTAGTTCGTTGTGTTGACCATCTTCATATGTTGACCAGTTTGTTACATTCTCTTGGGTAGTCAACTGACAGAGATTCTAATGTGACCTTAATTATCATTTTTACATAGAAAATTTTTATAAGAATGAGGATATTCAAGGCCATGGACTGAGACTGGCAGGTAGGGCATGGTCCCCTGAGTCTAACTGGTCTAGCAAGCAGAGGCTAGCTGTGTGTGGACTGAGACCAGAGGGCAGGCCCCATGCCCTGACTCCAAAAGAGTCTGCAAACAGAGGCTTACCAGGCAGTGGACTGAGATTGGCAAGAGGGGGTGTGGTCCCCACACTCCAACTGGTTTGGCAGGCACTACTCCACACCCTACTCTAGAGGCTAGTGTGTGTGGACTGAGACTGATGGGTGGGGGCGTTACCCTTGACTCCAGCTGTGCCTGTGAGCAGAGAAATAGACAATAGTGTGGACTGAGTCTGGCAGGTAGGAGTGTGGATCCCTGGCTCCAATTGTGCTTTGAATCCCTTTGCTTTTAATTGTCTTTGAATCCTTCCCTGTTGGGCAGGGTTTGCACTGCCAGAGACAATTTGGTTGGAACCCATGTCTGGGGATGTCTATTCTGGGACATTCTGAGGTTGACCTTTTAAGTTCTGTCCTGGAAAAGAACTGAAAGGTGGGGGCTGAGTGCCACAGCTGTTTGTATCTCTTCATAGTCGAGATTTAAATCTAATAGGGTAGTTTCTTATGATAGGGTAGAGGTTGGCTGATATCAAAACAGAAATAGCCTGCATTATCTCACCAAATAGACCCTCAGAGTCTCCAGCTAAAACTCTGAAAGGGGCCTTTGTGAGGTTGTAGGAGATAAGCCACAATTAAAAAGCCTAGAGATTTGGTAAGGGACTATCTCTACTACCTGGGAACCCCAATACAATCACTCTACCAGTTCTAATAACCAAACAGTAGAAAATAAACATGGTGCAGACCCAACAGAAGAACTCTGGCAACATGAATAACCAGAGTAGATCATCCCCCCAAGAAATGACAAAGGAGATATAAGTGAAGATGCCATGCATAGACAAATGGCAACAATGTCAGAAACTGAATTCAGAATATGGATTGCAAATGAGATAAATAGAATGGAAGAAAAAATTGAAATTGAATTCCAAAGAGTAGTTCTAAAGTTGTCAAGAAATTAATGAATTCAAAGCCCAAGTCACCAAAGCTATGGACATAAATGAGAAAAGAGATAGCAGAGCTCAAGGAAACAAAAAAGTTAGTTGTGGAGCTCCAATATACAGTAGAATCCCTCAGTAGTAGAGTTGACCAGGCAGGAGAAAGGATCTCTGAAACTGAGGACACAGTTTTTTGTTGTTTTTGTTGTTTGTTTTGTTTTTTTATTAAATCATAGCTGTATACATTAATACTGTCATGGGGTACAGTGTGCTCTTTTTATATACAATTTGACATATTTTCATCAAACTGGTTAACATAGCCTTCATGTCATTTTCTTAGTTATTGTGTTAAGACATTTATATTCTACATTTAGAAAGATTCACATGTACCCTTATAAGATGAACCATAGGCATGATCCCACCAATCACCCTCCCTCCTCCTGTCCTCCCCCCTCCCCTCCTCTCCCTCTCCTCTTTTCCATATTCTTGGGCTATAATTGGGTTATAGCTTTCCTATGAAAGCTATAAGTTAGTTTCATAGTAAACAGAGATAAACTGACTCCCTCTTTTCTAATTTAGATGCCTTTTATTTCCTTCTCTTGCCTAACTGCTCTGGCTAGGACATTTGCAGCATGTGTATATAATAATATATGAATACTATTATATGAAGTTCTTTAGAGTTTATGTCTACTGGAAATTTCAGAGAAAAATTCCATACTAGGCAATCCCAGGGTGATGACCAGTGTGGGGTCTACTGTTATGCTAATTTCTTGGCATGAGGTCTCTGGGACCATGAAAGTAGTGTAAAAAAGAGCTCCAAATGCACTTGGCACAGGTTCATGGTAAGATAAATTTGAAGAAGACTAACCCCCCAGCCCCAGCTAGAACCCAGCTCAAAAGTGACAGACTTTCTAGCATATTCTTTTGTGAGAAGCTATGGTGCTCAGCTCTGCCTTTATTCACAACTCCAAGGATACCTGTTACTTCTCTCACTGTACTCTGATATCATCCAGCATTTCCTATTGTTTGGGATCAGGAGGATTTTCAGGTTATCTTGTCTATTGGGCATCACACAGTAATCACAATAACCTTTGGAAAAGGCTTATCTGGTCCTGTCATTTTCTTGCAGCTTAAAGCCCTTCAAAGGGGCCCCTCTGCCCTGAGGATAGAAGCCTAGATTCCTATTGCAGCTTTCCACTGCTCCCCCAGTGCCCAGCTCCCAAAGGGTCACCCCTCCACCTCCAGTCCACTCTAGCCACAGCCTTTCACACTGGGTCTCTATAGCGCACCAAGCCTCCAAATACCCCACTTGGCAAAAGCTGAGGGTCTTCATCTGATAAATTCTCCCCTTCCACCTCCTTTTTCTGTATTTCGTACCTACTCTTTCCTCAGATGCCCTCACAGTGATCAGCTCCTCAGAGAGTTGTATCTGTCCCCAGAGACGAATGTCGGGTGCCCCCTCTTCTGTAGCCCTTATCTCAGCTTATGATTCGATACCTAATAGTGTGAACTAAGAGATATCTGTCTGTCTTCCCAGCAGGCTGTCGGCACTGGAACCTTGGTGCCTGGGTCAGTGCCTGGCTTATGGTATCACTCCCAACAGGGCACTAAAGGAATATGGATTTCACTAAGATGCAGACGTTATTATCATGCTCTACTGATGAAGGCACGACGTCCTGGACTATGGCCTGACAATGAAAGGAGAAGGAAGGTCAGAGACTGTGAAGTTTAACCAGCAGCACTTGCTAAGGGGGCAGGAGAGCAAGTTTGAAAAGGAGCTGCATTTGATTGGAAAATATCCAATTATTTTTATTTTACCCCTACCGAATACCAAGAATAGAATATTCAGATAGAAAAGTCCAGTGGTAGTTGGAAATACCAGCATCTTGCTCAGGAGGAGAATAAAGACCTTGGTCATGGGAACCGGGCTGGCAGCAGGTTCCCTGGATAAGGACGTAGTCCAGGGGGAGACTTGTGGGGACAGGACGGGACAGTGCCCAGGGCTGCATCCTAGGCACAAAGGGAAAGATATCAACAGGGAGTGTGGAAGGTTGGGGAAAGCAGGACAGGTTTCCAACACGCAGGATAGGTTTCTAACAGGAGACTTGAGACTGCAAGTTCCAGAAGAAATATTTCCGCAGGTGAAGTCCTGCAGTGAATGACCTGGACCTGCCTCTCCACATTTTCCTGATGATGAAAGATATTTTCAGAATAAACTTCAGAAAGGCAGACAAGGTAGAAGCATCTGCAATTTGGGGTCCTTCTGAACTGTGAAAAACGTTGACTTTGATCAAAGTGCTTTAAAAGTTTTCAGAGATTAAAAGTACTGCCTGAAGAAACTATTGTTTTTTGAGAAATCGTGTTTTGGAATTATCTAGACACTTTGGAATACGTTCTCCCCCCTCACCTCCCATCCCCCACCAAACGACAGCTGCGCTCTGGGAATTCCTGTGACATTTGAGCTGTTTTATTTCTGGTTCACACACTCACTATTCTAAAGTTATGTAGATATCCAGTATCTTATAAGTGACATATACAAATCTTATAAATCATACTTTCTACTAATATTAATAGATCTTAGGAAACCACATGGAGTAACTTTATTTTCTTCCAAAATAACTCTTTCCGTTATTTGAAGAGTGTGCCCTTGCTTTAACATCATAAAAATGACATAAAACACCCCATGATGAAGAAGAACTTTTGTCACCTACATACTAAAAAGGAGACATGCACTTTCTGGTAAGTTTAATACTAAAAATACTGGACTTTTCTGAGTAGAGGGAAAAATTTGTGCTTCAGTAGAAAAGTTTGCATTTTTACAGCACACTCCTCCAATTCTGGCTCTTACCATTCATTGCACTTCTGCTGCTTTACAACTCTATAAATTCATAGTGATGCAAAATAATTACTATCTATACATGAAAATTCTGTCCACTAGGTTCAACTGAGTTTTCTTCTCTGCTATGAAAAATCATATTCATTTAAATATTCCTGATCCATAAATGTATCTGCCCATTGGTAGATACATTTTCCTGATCCATAAATGTATCTGCCCACTGGATTCTCCTTTGAAATCTTTGTAACCTCTTAGCAATTTCCTCATTCATAATGAGTTAAATAACATGTTTACTACATGTTGATTTAATATCTTAAAAGGGTCACCACGTTTGAAAATTATCATTTGGCTCGGCGCCTGTGGCTCAATTGGCTAAGGCGCCAGCCACATACACCTAAGGTGGCAGGTTCGAATCCCCAGCCCGTGCCTGCCAAACAACAATGATGGCTGCAACCAAAAAATGGCCAGGCGTTGTGGCGGGCACCTGTGGTCCCAGCTACTTGGGAGGCAGAGGCAGGAGACTCGCTTGAGCCCAGGTGTTGGAGGTTGCTATGAGCTGTGATGCCATGGCACTCTACCCAGGGGGATAGCTTGAGGCTCCGTCTCAAAACAAAACAAAACAAACAAACAAAAAAAAAACGGAAGACACCATTACTAACAATTTTTTTTTGGCAGGGATATGACCTTGAATCCATCTCTATTCTTCCCTCCTTTTAGGCAATTTCACCCTTTCTCCTCCTAGTCTTGGGAGGAGTGTAATCCTTGGTGAAGGCCACTCATGAGGACACCAGGGGTCATTAGAACTTCCCTCTGCTTCCCAACATAGCTGAACACTGGGCATATGATGTACGTTTAGCCAACCAGACCCTCCTGGAATGTGTGGTCGTTAACAAGTAGGTGAACGGCTAGAGGTCACTTATTTTGGGGTAGCAGCGTCCTGGCTAGATAGTTCCTGTCCCAGCTGATGGCCTGTCTGCTATGGGATTCCCTACATCTTGACCTCTAGGCTGCCTCCAGCTGGCAGTCTCCTAACTCCACAGGCCTCCAATATCCTCCTAATAGGCCCTTTTCTTGCTCAAGTTAGCCAGAGCCAATTTCTGTTGTTTGGAATCAACATACTGGACACATGTATATAATACTAGTACAACCATTATCACACTTGCCAATGACAATCTTCCTAAATGCAATGACCCTTAGTTCTTCTAATGAAAAAGTTGAATGGCTCGGCACCTGTAGCTCAGTGGCTAGGGCGCTGGCTACATACACCAGGGCTGGCGGGTCTGAACCCAGCCCGGGCCAGCTCAAACAATGACAACGACAACAAAAATAGCTGGACATTGTGGTGGGTGCCTGTAGTCCCAGCTACTTGGGAGGATGAGGCAAGAGAATCACTAAAGCCCAAGAGTTTGAGGTTTCTGTGAGCTGTGATGCTACGGCACTCTACCAAGAGCGACATAGTGAGACTCTGTCTCAAAAAAAAAAAAAAAAGTTGAATCAATCAGGTAACTTAAAAAAAAGTATAATCATGATAATTTGCTTATTATAGTCATGATATTTTCTTAATTTCTATTAAAATCATCAGTTAAATATGTTCCTCACTGACATGACATGACAAGAGGGTCCCAGTTTGGAGGAACTTAAATTTCAGAACCTGGTTTTGAAACATAGGGCTGGGTGCAATGGTTCATGCCAATAATCCTTGCACTTTAGGACACTGAGGCAGGAGAACTGCTTGAGGCCAGAAGTTTGAGAACAGACTAGGCAATAGAGAGACCTCATCTCTACAGAAAGCAAACAAACAAACAAACAAAAATTTAAAAAAACATTAACTAGATCATGGGCGCCTATAGTCCCAGCTTCTTGCAAGGCTGAGGTATTAGGCTCCATTAAACCCGGGAGTGTGAGGTTGCACTGAGCTGTGATGATGCCACTATACTTTAGCCTAGGCAACAGAGACCCTGTCTAAAAACGAAACACATACATACACAAATAAATAAATAAGTAAAACAGTAGATACACTAACCCAGCACAGCAATCTTGGTCAGTGATTTGTGGGCCACACTCTGAATCTCACCTTGAGACGGACAAACAGTTCAGCAGGTGTTTTCTACTCTCTACCAAAGATTACATACAGGAGAGTGCCACTGTACATGCATGATACAACATGTTATGCTATGTTAAATTATGTTCCGTCATAACAAACTCAATATAACACCCACTAGTAAGATTAAAATTCTGCTATTTTCCCATAGAGGACTTTTGAGGTTTGCACTAGAGCAATTCTGACACATAATTTGTTTTGTCAAAGGTTCAGACCCATAAAATAGAACTGTTACATATCAGTAAGAAAAAAGTAAGCATGCAGGGGGGGTGCCTGTGGTTCAGTGGGTAGGGTGCTGGCCCCATATACCCAGGGTGGCAGATTCGAACCCAGCCCCAGCCAAACTGCAACAAAAAATAGCCAGGCGTTGTGGCAGGCACCTGTAGTCCCAGCTACTTGGGAGGCTGAGGCAAGAGAATTGCCTAAGCCCAGGAGGTTGCTGTGAGCTGTGACATCACAGCACTCTAGCAAGGAGGATAAAGTGAAACTCTGTCTCTTTAAAAAAAAAAAAAAAAAGAAAGAAAGAAAAAAGTAAGCATGCAATATTAAAAGACAACTCAAAGAAGAAATATAAATGGTCAGACCCATGAAATGACATTTAACTTAAAGAGATGTAGGCTTGGCACCTGTGGCTCAATCGGCTAGGGCACCAGCCAAGTACACCTGGGGTGGCCGGTTCGAATCCCCAACCCGGGCCCGCCAGACAACAATGATGGCTACAACCAAAAAATGGCCGGGCGTTGTGGTGGGCGCCTGTGGTCCCAGCTACTTGGGAGGTGGAGGCAGGAGACTCACTTGAGCCCAGGAGTTGGCGGTTGCTATGAGCTGTGATGCCATAGCACTCTACCCAGGGGGATAGCATGAGGTTCCGTCTCAAAAAAAAAAAAAAAAAGAGATGTAAATCAGAATGTGGTAACATTTCTATATCTCAGATTAGCAAAAATTAGAATACTCAATATTGAGAGGACTGTATAGAAATAAGCATTCTTATGTTAAGCATTTATGTTTGTTGGTTCTTTACAAGGTTTTTGTTCCTAGTCCTTATCTTAAATATTGTTATTGTTATTAAATTTTAAGCCTTTTTAATTTTGTGAAGGCAAAAAATGGAAACCTAATAAACACATGTAAAAAAAAACCCCAACACATTGTACCCCACATATGCATAAATGTATTCATGATCTATGTGTATATGACTTAATAAAAAAAAATGTTTTGTTCAAAGTGATTAAAAATCTGGTGATTTAAAAAAAAAAAAAAAAGAAAGAAATAAGCATTCTTAGGCCAGGCACAGTGGCTCTGAGGCAAGTAGATTGCCTGATGTCACGAATTCGAGACCAGCCTGAGCAAAAATCAAGACCCCCGCCTCTACTAAAAACAGAATAACTGAGGCAAGAGGATCACTGGAGGGTGGTGCCTGTGGTTCAGTGGGTAGGGCGCTGGCCCCATATACCGAGGGGGCAGGCTTGAACTAGCTAGCTGAAACAGCAGTGGCAACTGCAACAACAAAAAGTTGGGTGCTGTGGTGGGTGCCTGTAGTCCCAGCTACTCGGGAAGCTGAGGCAAGAGAATCGCTTAAGTCCAAGAGTTGGAGGTTGCTGTGAGCTGTGACCTCACAGTCTACAGAGGGTGGCAGAGTGAGATTCTGCCTCAAAAATAAAATAAAATTAAATTAAATTAAAATTAAAAGAAACAGGATTACTTGAGCTGAGTTGGAGGTTGCCATGAGCTATGATGCCATAGCACTCCATCCAGGGTGACAGCTTGAGAATCTGTCTCAAAAAAGTAAAAGAAAATTTAGTACTCTTATCTACTTCTAATGAAAGGATACAATCCTCTGAGAGAGTGACTATATATACAGATTTTCTCCCTTTTTATTATTTATTTCTTTTGGGGATAGAGTCTCACTTTGTCACCCTTGATAGAGTACCATGGCATCATAGTTCACACCCTCAAACTCTTGGGCTGAAGCAATTCTCTTGCCTCAGTTTTTCTACTTTTAGTAGAGATGGGGTCTCACTCCGGTCAGGCTGTAGAGACTAAAATTGCACCTGTGATATCTACTGCACTGTAGCCTAGGCAACATAGTGAGATTCAGGTAATCTCCTCCAACCTGTGAGCTCAGGTAATCCACTCGCCTCGGCCTCCCACAGTGCCAGGATTATAGGCATGAGCCACCGTGCCCTGCCCCCTGTTTATTTCTTACACAAAAGTAGCACATTATACTCTTCTTTGTTTTTCTCACTTAACAATGTATCCCAGAAATCACTCCATAGCAGTTCATAGAGATCTCCATTCTTTTTTCACCCACCTAGTAGTCCTTTGTGTAGATGTGCCATTTTATTCAACCAGTCTCAATGTCTGGGCATTTAAGTTTGCAATTCTTTTTTTTTGAGATAGAGCCTCAAGCTGTCCCCCTAGGTAGAGTGCTGTGGCAACACAGCTCACAGCAACCTCCAACTCCTGGGCTCAAGTGATTTTCCTGCCTCTGCCTACCAAGTAGCTGGGACTATAGGCGCCCGCCACAATGCCTGGCTATATTTTTTTTTTTAGAGACAGAGTCTCACTTTGTCATCCTTGGTAGAGTGCCATAGTGTCACAGCTCACAGTAATCTCCAGCTCTTGAGCTTAGGCGATTCTTGTGCCTCAGCCTCCCTAATTGCTGGGACCACAGATGCCCGCTACAACGTGGGGCTATTTTTTGTTGCAGTTTGGCCACAGCCGGGTTTGAACCTGCAACCCTCAGTATATGGGGCTGGCGCCCCTACTCACTGAGCCACAGGGGCCACCCTCAGCTATTTTTTTTGTTGCAACTATCACTGTTGTTTGGCAGTGCTGGGCTGGATTTAAACCTGCCAGCTCAGGTGCATGTGGCTGGTGCCTCAGCCGCTTGAGCCACAGGTGCTAAGCCTATATAAAATATTCTTAAGCTGAAAAAACAAAGTATGTAGAATATAGTAACATATTTAATATATTTTGGTGAAAGTATACATATATATATACACACACACAGAAAAGGGGCATCCAATAGGGTATAAACTAAACATAGGGTGGTAGCCTTTTGGTGGGTATTTGGTGTGGAGGAAAGACTTCCAACATTTTTTTTTTAGGGACAGTCTCACTTTGTTGTCCTAGGTAGAATGCCATGGCATCACAGCTCACAGCAACCTCTAACTCCTGGGCTTAGGCGAGTCTCTTGCCTCAGCCTCCCAAGTAGCTGGAACTACAGTTACCTACCACAATGCTCGGCTATTTTTCAACTTTTTTATTCCTCTGTAATTTTTTTCTTAGAGACTGAATCTCACTATGTTGCCTAGGCTAGAGTGCAGTAGATATCACAGGTGCAATTTTAGTACTCTACAGCCTAAACTTCCTCCCGCCTCAGCCTCCTAAGTAGTTCAGACTATAGCTATGTGCCAGCACAACTGGCTTAAAAAGTCCACTAAACAATTTTTTCAATTAATTTGTCACTGACTTGAAAAATTGGCCTAATCTCTCCACATCTAGGTTTGTTTGGTATGTAAAAGAATGGCCCTTTCTTATTATAAGATCGAATAATATAAAAAACACTTTTGAATAATTATTAACACTTCTAAATGATCATAGTCATTCCATTCACTTGATAAAAATTGTACTGCACGTAAACGGAAGCACTGGAGCATGCTAATACTCAGCATGCCCAAGGGATGAGGAATCTTGGAGTGATCCAGTATTTTGGATTAAAAAGTGGTTAACGTACACCTAACCTGGGTGAATTATTTTCAGAGGATTAGCACATAATAAAGTTAGCCCTCTGTACCTGTAGATCCTGCATCCATGGATTCAACCAATTGAGGATTAAAAATATTTGGGGGAAGAAAATTCCACAAAGTTCCAAAAAGCAAAACTTGAATTTGCCATGTACCAAGTACTACACTGGTACTACATTGGTTCACATGAATGAAATGATATGTAGTTACTATACTAGGCATTATTTATAACCTAGAAATGATTTAAAGTATTCAGGGAATATGTATAGGTTATATGCAAATATATGCCAGTTTATATCAGGGACTCTAGTATCTGCAGATTTTTGTATCCAAGGGGGCTCTGGGAACCAATCACTAATCCTCGAGGGACAACTATACTCTTTTCAAATTAAATCCATATTGTAAATATGTCCCTTCATCTCTCTTTAGATTATCAAAAACAGGCTACTGAGTAACAATTACCATGGTAGCATACATATGTATATACTTCCTGTTAACAGAGAATTCTCAATCACTAATGCCCCACTCCATCATCTTTTGTGGCATACCACAAAGGGGGTGACAGATTTCAGCCCATCCCTTTTACATTTCCTTGCTTGACTTCCTCACCAACACCTCATCCCACCTCACTGACCTACAAGCATCAAAAAAAAGTCAGGCTAAGCCAAGTGTGGTGGCTTATGCCTGTAATCCTAACACTCTGGGAGGCCAAGGCAGGTGGATTGCCTGGAGCTTACAAATTTGAGATCAGCCTGAGCAAGTGCAAGACCTCATCTCTAAAAAATAGCCAGACATTGATTAGTGGGCGCTTGTAGTCCCAGCTACATGGGAGGTAGAGGCAAGAGGATCACTTAAGCCCAGGAGTTTGAGGTTGCTGTGACACCATGACACTCTAGTGAGGGTGACAAAGTGAGACTCTATCTCAAAAAAAGAAAAGTCAGGCCAAATAAGGGGTTCCAGACTTTGACCCAGAACTAACACTAGTGGAAGAGTGTGATTCTGATCCCTCTGACTGATGAAAGGCACAGCCAAGCACTAGTAACTGAACCAGTGGGCAATTAACCAACTGCTATATCTCTGGCTCAGTCTACGGGCCCTCATCTAATTCAAACCCTGGTTTATACTTGATTCAAGGACCTTGTTGCCATCAAATTCAATTGAAAAAAAAACAGGCTCAGTGTCTGCAGTTCAGTGTTTAGGGCGCCAGCCACCTACACCAGAATTGGCAGGTTCAAACCTGGCCTGGGCTTGCTAAACAATAATGACAACTACAAAAAAAAAAAAAAAAAAAAAAAAAGCTGGGTATTGTGGTGAAGCCTGGTCAAGTTCAATGATACCATGGGAAGTCTAGCAGTGGCACCACAGGATAGAGACTAGGATGAGACTAGTGAACCATCAGACATGAGACTGGGCTAGACTCTGCATTCTGCCCAACCCTTCACTTTACAGCAAAATGACAGAGTCTCTTTCCACCTGTTACCCTATGGGATCACAGTATAGATTAGTCTTTCTGTATTTGGACTAGTTCCTACTTATTCTAGTACTTTTTTTTTTTTTTTTTTTGGATACAGAGTCTCACTGTGTTGTCCTTGGTAGAGTGCCATGGCGTCACAACTCACAGCAACCTCAAACTCTTGGGCTTAAGTGATTCTCTTGCCTCAGCCTTCCAAGTAGCTGGGACTACAGGCACCTGCCACAACACTCGGCTATTTTTTGGTTGTAGTTGTCATTGTTGGTCAGCCTGCCCAGGCCAGGCTTGAACCCGCCAGCCTCGGTGCATGTGGCTGGCGCCCTACCCACTGAGCTACAGGTGCCACCTAGTCTAGTACTATTTAACTTACAATTCCCTGTATCATTCGCCCCTTAATTACACATAATCAAAAATATACTTTTTTTTTGAGACAGAATCTCACTTTGTTGCCCTCAGCAGAGTGCTATGGTGTCATAGCTGACAGCAATCTCAAACTCTTGGGTTCAAATAATCCTCTTGCCTCAGCTTCCCAAGTAGCTGGGACTTCAGGTGCCCACCACAAGACCTGGCTATTTCTGGAGACAGGGTCTGGCTCTGGCTGATCTTGAACTCATGAGCTCTAGTAATCCACCTGCCTTCACCTCCCAGACTGCTAGGATTACGGGCATGAGTTACCGTGACTGGCTTAAAAGTATACTTAACAACTGGTAAAGTTCAGTGGGTCAAAACTATGATTTAACTATTAAGCACATGGCTGGGTGCAGTGGCTCACACCTGTAATCCTAGCCCTCTGGGAGGGGAAGGCATGTGGATTGCCTTGAGCCAGAGTGAGACCCCCATCTCTAAAAATAGTCCCAGCTACTCGGGAGGCTGAGGCAAGAAGATCACTTAAGCACAAGAATTGGAGGTTGTTGAGAGCTATGATGCCACAGCGCTCTACCAAGGGTGACAAAGTGAGACCCTGTCTCAAATAAATAAATAAATAAAATAAAAATAAGAAAAAGAACAAACTATCAAGCACGTAAACTTAAGATCTTTCTCTTCTTCTTGGTTAGGAGTCAAGTACTGCCATTTACTATACCTAAAAGAATGAAATACAGAGGAAATGGCCCAGAAAACTTTTCACATAATGACAAGAATTAAAGGATCTGAAAAGGATCAAGGATACTGACTGAAGCACCTCATTCTATAGAAAGGAAAACTGAAGACAGTTCAACAAGCTCAGAGAGTTGCCCAAGGTAACACTCAGGCTGACGGCAGAGTCTGGAGCAAGACCTAAGTCTTAATTACCAAATGACTAGGCAAACCAGGTAGAGGACCAAAACAGTACTGAGTAAAAGAGTCTTGGGGACAGACCAGTAATCTGTACCTGTTTGGATGCCCGTTTCTTGCTCTAACTGATGGTAGAGTTTGTTTGAATAGTCTGCCATCTTTTGCTCGATGGTCAAGTGCCTGGCGGTGCTCAGGATGCCAGCACAGAACCTTGTAGAGCCAGCGGCCAGCCTGCAGGATGGATGGGAAAGCTATTAGGTAGATTCACATATCTGTGAATATAAGTTTAAGTTTTCTCATTACAGTATAATGTTATTTATAATATGAAAAGATGGAAACAACCTAAATGGTCACTGACATGGGATTGATTTAAAATCTGGGAGTTAGGCTTGGCACCCATAGCTCAGTGGTTAGGGTGCCGACCACACGCACCAGGCCTGGTGGGTTCAAACATAGCCAGGGGCTGCAACAATGATAATAGTAACAAAAAAACAGCCAGGCATTGTGGCGGATGCCTATAATCCCAGCTACTAGGAAGCTGGGGCAAGAGAATCGCTTGATCGATTATTTTTTTTTAATTTTTTATAAATAAATAAATAAATAAAATAAAATCTGGGAGTTCATCTATTCAATGTAATGTAGCTATATAAAGAATTAGACATTGGGTGCAGTGGCTCACACCTATAATCCCAGTACTCGGGAAGCCAAGAAGGGTGGATTGCCTGAGCTCACGAGTACGAGACCAGCCTGAGCCAAAGCAAGATCTTGTCTGTAAAAATAGCCCAACATTGTGGCAGGCACCTATAGTCCTAGCTACTTGGCAGGCTGAGGCAAGCAGATCGCTTAAGCCCAAGAGTTTGAACTATGCTGTGAGCTATGATACCACCATGCTCTACAGAGGGCAACTAAGTGAAACTCTGTCTCCAAAAAAAAAGAAGAATTAGAAGCCTTTATGCACCAATATGGAACATCGTTATGAGAAAAAGTGAGGAACACTGTTTAAGGCATGCTACTGTCTATATAAAAAAGGCAACAAAATGGGCTGGGCACAGAGACTCATGCCTGTAATACTAGCACTCTGGGAAGCTGAGACGGGCTAATCACTGGAGCTCAGGAGTTCCAGACCAGGCTTAGCAAGAGCCAGACCCCACCTCTACTAAAATTAGAAAAATCTAGCGTGAAGTCATGGCAGGTGCCTGTAGTCCCAGGTATTTTGGGAGGCTGAGGCAAGAGGGTGACTTGAATCCCAAGACTTTGAGATTGCTGTGGGTTACAATGATGCCACAGCATTCAGCCCAAGGTGACATAGTGAGACTCTGTCTCAAACAAAAAAAAAAAAAGGGAGAAAAAAAAGAATATCCATACACACATCTAATACCTACCAATACTTATTTGCTTACGTAGGTACAGAACGTACCTGGAACTTGTCTCCCTCCAGAGAAGAAAACTTGTAGATAGAGGTAGGTGAGGCTTTCCCCTATATACGCCTTGACATATTTTCAATTCTGAATCACATAAATATATTGCCTATTTAAAAATAAGTAAAATTTATAGGGCATGGTGGCTCACACCTGTAATCCTATCACTCTGGCAGGGAAAGTAGGTGGACTGCCTGAGCTCACAGGTTTGAGACCAGTCTGAGCTAGAGTGAGACCTCATCTCTAAAAATAGCCAGGGGGGCAGCGCCTGTGGCTCAGGGAGTAGGGCACCGGCCCCATATACTGAGGGTGGTAGATTCAAACCCAGCCCCGGACAAACTGCAACAACAACAAAAAATAGCCGGGCGGTGTAGTGGGCACCTGTAGTTCCAGCTACTTGGGAGGCTGAGGCAAGAGAATCACCTAAGCCCAAGGAGTTGGAGGTTGCTGTGAGCTGTAACTTAACAGCACTCTACTGAGGGTTAATAAGTAAACTTTGTCTCAAAGAATAAAATAAAATAAAAATAGCCAGGGGTTGTGGTGCGTGGCTATAGTCCCAGCTACTTATGAGGCTGAGGAAAGAGAATTGCTTGAGCCCAAGAGTTTGAGGTTGTGAGCTATGATGTCACAGCACTCTAACTGAGGGTGACAAAGTGAGACTCTGTCTCCAAAAGTAAAATTTAAATTGAAAAAATTTCTCCAATTTGTGGCAGGTAAAAAAGCATAAAAAGCTCTAGTAATGCTGGGCCCAAAGACTCAGTTTTGCAAGGAACCCATAAGTCAAGAAAGCAGGTAGGAGTGGAAGCAGGGCACTGCCCTCAAATTATTTAGCACTCAGTAAACCACCACCTGTGTCAGGTTTTTGTCACTTGCGTTTACTGTTTTACTCTAACAATTCTATTTCCTACATCAGATTGTCAGTTTTCTAAGATAGACTTTTTAGAACATTTTTGTTAATTAATGTATAGCCACTGTATAGAGCTTCTACCCTGGGTGGGAGTTCCACTGACTCTGTCTGGTGGACAGTGCTGATAACTGTGGTGACATACATCTGCTGGCATAGTGCTCCCTGAGGGCTCTGACAGTGACTCTTACCCTTGGGTGGACATTAGAGTCCCGAGGGTATTTTTCTTTTTTTTGTAGAGACAGAGTCTTACTTTAATGCCCTCGGTAGAGTGCTGTGGTGTCATACAGCTCACAGCAACCAACTCCTTAGGTGATTGCCTGCCTCAGCCTCCAGAGCAGCTTGGACTATAGGTGCCTGCCACAACACCCGGCTATTTTTTTGTTGCAGTTTGGCTGGGACTGGGTTGGAATCCGCCACCCTTGGTATATGGGGCTGGAGCCCTACTCACTGAGCCACAGGCACCACCCGAAATTCTGGTTTGTTTTGGGAAGAGGACCAGGTATTGGTATTTATTAGAAGCTCCCTAGGTGGTTCTAACGTGCAGCCAGATTTGAGAACCATTTATCTATGAGGACAATACTAGAGATGGAGAAGAGAAATTATTTGATGAAGGGAAGTGTAAAACCGTTTCACAAGCCATTGTTAAAGCATACATTAAAAAAATTTTTTTTTTTTTCTTAGAGATGAGATCTCACCCTGTAATCTAGGCTAGAGTGCAGTGCTGAAATCATAGCTCACTAAAACACCTAAGCAAGCCTCCTGCTTTAGCCTCCTGAGTAGCTGAGATTACAGGCACATGCCATCATGCTCAACTAAGGCAAAATTATTATTATTATTATTTTTTGAGACAGAGCCTCAAGCTATCCCCCTAGGTAGAGTGCCATGGCATCACAGTTCACAGCAACCTCTAACTCCTTGGGCTTAGGTGATTCTCCTGCCTTAGCCTCCTGAGTAGCTGGGACCACAGGTGCCCGCCACAATGCCTGGCTATTTTTTGGTTGCAGCCATCACTGTTGTTTTGGTGGGCCCGGCTGGATTCGAACCCGCCACCTTAGGTGTATGTGGCTGGCTCCTTAGTCACTTGAGCCACAGGCGCTGAGCCGCAAAACTAATTTTTAAAATTTTATTTATTTATTTTTGAGACAGCAACCTCCAACTCCTGGGCTCAAGCAAGTCTCCTGCCTCCACCTCCCAAGTTGCTGGGACCACAGGCGCCCGCCACAACACCTGGCTATTTTTTTTTCAGTCGCAGCCATCGTTGTTTGGTGGGCCCAGGCTGGATT
>CAUYQV010066390.1:0-26379 GCA_963574575.1 Galagoides demidoff
GCAGCTGTGGTCCCAGCTACTTGGGAGGCGGAGGCAGGAGACTCGCTTGAGCCCAGGAGTTGGAGGTTGCTATGAGCTGTGATGCCTTGGCACTCTACCCAGGGGGATAGCTTGAGGCTCTGTCTCAAAAAAAAAAAAAAAAAGTGGGGATAAAGGCATCTACCTCAAAATTTTGATGTAAAACTATTAAAAGAAGTTATTTTGGAGTAAGAGCATTATAAAAATTTATTTCATTTATTTATGTTATTTTTACTCTTACGATCATTTTCTGTTGTTTTTTTTTTTCCCTGTAACAACATGAAGTATTTATCTATTTAAGACACTTTTCTTTTCTTTTTTTTTGAGAAAAAAAGAGTGCTGTGGCATCACAGCTCCCAGCAACCTCCAACTCCTGGGCTCAAGTGAGTCTCCTGCCTCCGCCTCCCAAGTAGCTGGGAACACAGGCATCAGCCACGACGCCAGGCTATTTTTTGGTTGCAGCCATCATTGTTGTTTGGCAGGCCCAGGCTGGATTCAAACCCACCACCTTAGGTGTATGAGGCTGGCACCTTAGCCACTTGAGCCACAGGCGCTGAGCCCATAATTTTTTTTTAATTTGAGATGGAGTCTCACTTTGTCACCGTCCATAGAGTGCTGTGGTGTCAAAGCTTACAGCTACCTCAAACTCTTGGGCTCAAGCGATTCTCTTGCCTCAGCCTCCTGAGTAGCTGGGACTACGGGAGCCTGCCACAACACTTGGCTACTTTTTTAGAGACGAGGTCTCACTCTGGCTCAGGCTGGTCTCGAACCCATGAGCTCAAGCAATCCACTTACCTCAGCCTCCCTAGTCCTGGGATTACAGGTGTGAGCCACTGTGCCTGGCCTTCATATTTATTTTTATTTTTTATTTATTATTATTATTTTTTTGAGACAGAGTGTCTCACTTTGTTGCCCTAACAGAGTGCCATAGCATCACAGTCATAGCAACCTCAAACTCTGGGGCTCAAGCAATTGTCTTGAGCTCAGGCAATTATCTTATCTCAGTCTCCCAGGTAGCTAGGACTACAGGCTCCCACTGCAACGCCCAGCTATTTTTATTTTTATTTTATTTATTTTTTTGACAGAGTCTCACTTATTAACCCTCGGTAGAGTGCTGTGGTGTCACAGCTCACAGCAACCTCCAAATCCTCAGGCTTAGGCAATTCTCTTGCCTCAGCCTCCAGCGTAGCTGGTACCACAGGTGCCCACCACAATGCCCAGCAATTTTTTTGTTGCAGTTTGGCCAGGGCTGGGTTTGAACCCGCCACCCTAGGTATATGGGGCTGGAGCCCTACTCATTGAGCCATAGGTGCCGCCCAGCCCAGCTATTTTTAGAGACAAGGTCTTGCTCTGGCTCAGGCTGGTCTCAAACTCCTGAGCTCAGGCAGGAGGCCTGCCTTGGCCTCCCAGAGTGCTAGGATTATAGGAGTGAGCCACCTTACCTGGACTTTATATTTATTTTTAAATATGAGATAATGTGCCTACCACAGTGATTGGACACAACCAGCATTTCAGTATAGGTGGTTCTCTCCTTCTCACCCTGGGAATGACTTATTTTCATAGCTATATAATAATAATAGCCTCCCTTTTTGTGTGTGTTTACAAAGTACCAGGTCTATTTTACATGTATTATTTAATTTAATAATGTCTACAAAATAGGTGGTTTTATTATTATTATTTCCATTTTGCTTATAAGAAAATTCAGGTTCCCTACTTGCTAGAAAGTGACCAGGCCAGGATTTACACCCACATAGCCTGTTTGTGAGGCTACATGCTCTCCCTCGGGGTTACTCGGTCTATTGTAAAAGATGTGCTTTGAACCTTGGAAATCATCAGTGTCCATTTCCATGTAAGAAAACTGAGACTTGGAGAAGGAAAGGGCCTTGCTCAAGGACATCCATTAAGTCTTTGACTGGGTCAGGATGAGAAACTGGTCTTTGAACTCCTAGGTCAGAGTTTGTCCAGCACCCACACCCAGGGCTGCTCACACACACAGTGCATCTTCACTGGGTCCGATTTGGGAGACCAATGCTACACAAAGGCATACGTGGGGTTCTTACTTACATCCCTTATCAGCCCACCTAGTTCAGGATACCCAGGCCCAAGAGTGGAAGTGAGCCATAGGGAGGTAGAGGCATGATGGCCCCACTACTTTGGGCAGCCTTGGGAGCCAGGGTGCCTGGGGCCACCGAAAGGACCAGGAGAGACCCTCTGAACTTTGGTAGGAGTTAAGATGTGAAGGAAAATGTGTGTATGTGTGGGGGTGCTTATTCATGCCAAACCCATGCTCCCATCCCCTCAGACTCTTTTGAGTCACTTGCCCCTAAGCTTGGGGCACATTCTTGAAGGGAGTAGATACACAGGTTGCCCCCCACCCCCAGACTCTCCACCCCTCTCTGACTACCAATATGGTGACATTCTCCTCTAATTCCTACCCCGGGACCTCCCACCACCAGACCTGAGTTTGATGGGAGGGTTGGCCTGGGTCCCATTTCTCAGGGACTGGATTCCTGGTATTCAGTGAGGGTTTTGACTTACATTCCGATGAGCCTGATTGACCCTCCCTTCCCTATCCTGTGGTGCTACCTCCTACCCCTGTCCCCCTGTCTCCATCTCTCTGAGCCAATCCATGGTGGGCCAGGGCAAGGCAGAGGATCAAGGACCCCTCCCTGCCATCACAGCCATCTCCAAAGCCCAGGCCAGTCTGCAAGGGAAACAAATACAGCTGCTTGGCTTAAGGGAGCAGCCCTGGCATTCTGGTCCATGGGCAGCAGGCCCTCGTGTGGTCTCTAAGAGAAGTGTGGCTCCTTTTCCAGCTCCATTCTTTGTGTATGTTCATTGAATAAGAGTTTACTGAGAGCCACTATGTGCCAGGCGCTATTGTAGGCTCAGTGGTGCAGTCAGATAAGATACCTACTCCATGGACTGTATCTCTCTCTCTCTCTCTCTGCAAGCAATACACTATCGATAAATAAATGAGTCCTAGCACTCCGGAAGGCTGAGGAGGGGGGTTTGTTTGAGCTCATGAATTTGAGACCAGCCTGAGCAAGAGTGAGATCCCATCTCTATCTAAAAATAGAAAAACTGTGGCAAGAGGATTGCTTGAGTCCAAGGCTCAAGTTTGGTGTGAGCTGTGATGAGGCCATGGCACTCTACACAGGGCAACAGCTTGAGATGCTGTCTTAAATAAATAAATAAGGAATAGTGATGACTGCTAGGAAGAAACTATTATAAAACAGAGAAATATGATGAAGAGTGGCCTAAGAGGGAAACTTAGGATGGAAAAGGAAGGTTTCCTTGAGTAGGTAACATCTGAAATGAGATCTACACGACAGGAACCTAATCATGTGAAGATCTGGGGGCGGGGGTGGGGGAAGCTCTCCTTACACAGGGAATAGCTCCTGCAAAGACCTGTAGGCAGGAATAGACTTTGCACGACAGATGGAATAGCGGTGTAGCTAGAAAGGAGTGAGCAAGATGAAAATGAGATGTGGTCAGAGAGGTGGGCTGTGGCTGGACAATAATCTTGCAGGCCATGACAAGGAGTTTTTCTTCTGGGAGTAATTGGAATGTATTGGGTGAGTATTGAGCAGAAGGGTAATGTAGCTTGATGATCTTTTAAAAGGATCTGTATGGATGCTGTGTGGAGGATGGACTTTGGGCAAGGGAGGAAGAATGGAAGTAGGGAGATTATTGCAAGAAATTAGGTTACTGAAATAATTCAGGTGAGAAGTGGTGGTGTTTTGGATCAAGGTAGCACAACTACTTACCTCTCAGTGGGGAGATGTAGTTGGATTCTGGGTATATGTTGAAGATAGAGTCAACAGGACATGTTAATGGACCACATTCTCCTTTGTTCATTTAGCTCCAGGAACTCCGCCACTCACATGCCCTAGTTCCCTCCTCCATCCTCATTGAGAGGCTGAGATAGAGGTGACAGAGGGGCAAAGCTAAATTGTAGGGTTTCTAGGTATTGTCAGACAAAAGAAGGTAAGACTCAGACATTTTGGCTCGGCGCCTGTGGCTCAAGCGGCTAAGGCTCCAGCCATATACACCTGAGCTGGCGGGTTCGAATCCAGCCCTGGCCTGCCAAACAACAATGACGGCTGCAACCAAAAAATAGCTGGGTGTTATGGCAGGCACCTGTTATCCCAACTACTTGAGAGGTGGAGGCAGGAGACCCGCTTCAGCCCAGGAGTTGGAGGTTGCTGTGAGCTATGGCGCCACAGCACTCTACCCAGGGGGATAGCTTGAGGCTCTGTCCCCCCCCCCAAAAAAAAAGACTCAGACATTTTGTTCTCCATGAACTGCCTCCACTTTCCATCATAAACAAACTTATTATATTTTTTGAGTATTTTTTTTTAATTAATATGAGGGTATAATTTTTAGGTTATATTGTTCTCACTTCCAGGGTAAAGTTCCATTGAAAGTATGGAATGCTTCATGAATTTGCATGTCATCCTTGTGCAGGGCCATGCTAATCTTCTCTGTATCATACTAATTTTAGCATATGTGCTGCCTAAGCAAGCACCATCATTAAGCCATTTAATGGGTAGGGTTTCTACCTACTGTCTCCCTTACTCCACCTGGTCTCCAGAGACCAGTTATTTATTAGGTCCCTGTTTGTCCAAATGTGGCCCCCAGGGTGTGTTGGTGACACCCAAAATAGTCCTGGGTGTTTCATGTTTATATTTGATACAGGCTAGGGGCAGTATAATATGGGTATGTAGTCTTCAAACCTAGGTCAGCTATTTACTCTTGTGTATTTACACAAAACCCAGTGGGATCAGACCTGATTCCACACAGAATACACACACATACTTTGGCCCTGGGTTTGGCATTTTTGGACACCCTGAGAAAGGCCAAGCAAACCTTACATTTTCAGGCCAGCCATGGGTTGGGGAAGCAAGTAGGGTAGACAGGTGACCAGTTGGTTCTGGAGTCAACAGGCGTCACCCTGCTGTGGGGGGTGCATTATAAATACAGACAGCCAGAGAGCCCTTGACTTTAGAACCCAGGACTACACTAGTTCTGATTCTATCAAAGCCTCACCAAGATGAAGCTGCCAGACCAGGAGGAGTTTGAAGCTTCTAGTGCTCATGAAAATGTTTCTGCAGGGGAGGTGGACAGTGGCCTTGGCTCTGGCCCCAGCCCTGATGGCCCCTCAGTCACAGATAGCAGGGACCTGGGGGGACAGAAGGACCCTCTGCTCTTTATTCAGCTGAATGAAATGCTGGGTTGGCCCCAGTCATTGGAATGGAGAGAGACAAGCAGGTGAGTGGGAACCAGGCCCATTTTATGGAGTTTTCCCCCTTTCCCAGGTTGGCCTCCTCCTTGAACTCAGGCTCCTCCTGTGGGGCTGTTTCCCACCAAAAATTAATATTTCCTGGCTCGGCACCCATGGCTCAAATGGCTAAGGCACTGGCCACATAGACCTAAGGTGGCAGGCGTGAATCCAGCCTGGGCCTGCCAAACAACAATGATAGCTGCAACCAAAAAAATAGCCGGGCATTGTGGTGGGCACCTGTGGTCCCAGCTACTTGGGAGGCTGAGGCAGGAGACTTGCTTGAGCCCAGGAGATGGAGGTTGCTGTGAGCTGTGATGCTATAGCACTCTACCCAGGGGAACAGCTTGAGGCTCTGTCTCAAAAAAAAAAAAAATTAATATTTCCTTTTCTATATTCCCTTATTTTGGGGCCTCAACCTTTAAGATACTCAGCTTCCTTTACAGTCTAGTTTTGAGTTCCCTAAGACCCAAGATGATGGGGTGACTTCCAGGGGAGGGGCATATTCCATACCACTGGGCCCAGGATGCCCCTGTTGCCTTCTCTTCCCTGGCTTCCCTGTATCCCTACTCCTGGGTGCGGGAGAAATGTCTCCAATAACACTATCTACTGCCCTTCATCACAGGTGGGTACTATTTGAGGAGAAGTTGGAGGTGGGTGCAGGCCGGTGGAGCGCCCCCCACGTGCCTACCGTGACTCTGGCCAGCCTCCAGAAGCTCCGCAGCCTGCTGGCTGAGGGCCTGGTGCTGCTGGACTGTCCAGCTCAGAGCCTCCTGGAGCTTGTGGGTAGGCTGAGATCCTTTGCAGGGGGGACCTGAATAGCCATGCTATTTTCCTAGGATTTCCCCCAAAGTCTTGTAATCTTTCAGAGCTCATCCTACTCTACTCTAGGGATTATCCATCCTTGTTACAGGATGGAGATGGAAAACCAGAGTAGAGTAACAATTGGCCCCTGCATTCCCTGAAACTCCCAGAAGGGAAAGGGGCCTGGGCAGAGGAGGAAGGGAAAGAGTGGGGGCCAGGAAACTCTCAAGAAGGAGTTTGAGAGCCCTATATCTGTTCTCCAGAGCAGGTTACCAGGGTGGAGATACTGAGCCCAGAGCTGAGAGGGCAGCTGCAGGCCTTACTGCTACAGAGACCCCAGCACTATATACAGACCAGAGACACCAGGCCCTGCTGGGGTGAGAGGCTCCCCCTGGGCCCAAAACCAAGACCCTGGGGTGGGAGAGTTTGAGATCTCCCCTGTACCTTCCTGGGCCTGAAGTGGTCTAGCTTCAGCTCAGGCCTCAATCTAAGACTGATGGACAAGAGGAAACTGGTGGTAATGCTGTGGGGAGAAGACTTGGGGAGGAGGCTAGAATCCGTAACAGACTTTTGTACTTGGTTACTTGGTAGGTACTGTGCCAACAGTTTTATAGGCAGTATCTCATTTAACCTTCACAACCACCCTGTAAATAGTACCATGATTATCCCCATTTTAGTAATGAGAAAACTGAGAAGAGTGTGCTCTAGTTCTCACAATATTTCAGTCCCAAAACTGGTTAGGGAACCCTGGTGGCTCCACCCTCAAACTATGTGGTCTTTGTCACTGCATAATCCTGTTTTGTAGGCTCTATCCATCGAAGAAAGGCTTCTTATAATGAGGAAGCTCCCTTGAAGGAACAGGTTGGTGGCCTTTCCCTGGGCAGGCCTGGGAGAAGGGTTAGGAATTAACAAAAGTCCACCTTCCACTTTGGACCCCTTAGTTGAGTTCTGCCCTTCCCAAATAACCTGTCATACTCTGTGTCTCTTCAAACCCCAACTCAGCATCAGAACCCCCTGAGACAGAGGCTGCCTCCAGGGGCTGAGGCAGGGAATGTGCTGGCTGGAGAACTGGGCTTCCTGGTACAGCCACTGGGGGCCTTTGTTCGACTGCGGGATCCAGTGGTGCTGGGGCCCCTTACTGAGGTGCCCCTCCCCAGCAGGTGAGGCTACTGAGTGGAATACTGGGGATCCTGCAACCAAGAAGAAGGGCCTCTGCTGTGGAGGGGACTGGGAGAAGGGGTAGTGGTCAGGAATGCACAGTAGATGTGCACAAGTTTGTGCATGAGTGCTGGTCAGGAGGTCAGAGCTGAGCATCATAAGCCAGGGCTGTCCAATGGGAAAGGAGCCTCTGACCATCTCTGGAACCTGGTTCCTTCTGCAGGTTTTTCTGTCTTCTTCTGGGCCCACCTACATTGGCAACGTGCTATCACGAGATGGGCCGGGCAGCAGCTGTCCTCCTCAGTGATCCGGTGAGCTGGACAGATGTGTGTATGTGTGTGCAAATGCATAGACTCATGGGAATGAGTTTTTGTGTGGACAACACCTACAGGGTCACTTTGTACCCATGAACATGCCAACTGAAGCTTCGCAGTACAGCTGTATTACTGGCCCAGTGCTGGCACAGTAGGCACTTAACAGATACTCTTAGAATGATGAATGAGGCTCGGCGCCTGTGGTTCAATCAGCTAAGGTGCCAGCCACGTACACCTAAGGTGGTGGGTTCATATCCCCAGCCCGGACCTGCCAAACAATGATGGCTGCAACCAAAAAAAAAAAAAAAAATGGCCAGGCTTTGTGGCGGGCGCCTGTGGTCCCAGATACTTGGGAGGCAGAGGCAGAAGACTCGCTTGAGCCCAGGAGTTGGAGGTTGCTATGAGCTGTGATGCCATGGCACTCTACCCAGGGGGATAGCTTGAGGCTCCGTCTCAAAAAAAAAAAAAAAAAGAATGATGAATGAATGTGTGAATGACTTGTCTATGTAACTTCTGTGTGTCTAGTTTTGAGAATGCAAAAATGCTTCTTGGACTCCAGATCTGCATTTACCACTCATTCTATGCCCAGCAATTCCAGTGGTCACTTCGCCGGGCCAACAACCTTCATGACCTTCTGGCATCCCTAGACACTTTCCTAGAGGAGGTGACAGTGCTCCCTCCAGGTCGGTGGGACCCGACCTCGCGGATTCCTCCACCCAAATGTTTGCCCTCTCAGCACAAAAGGTACCCGGGTGTCATCCCAGATCCTTCCCCACAGGCCCTGTGTCTCATTCCACTATTGAGGAAAGGCAGGGTTCCAAGAAAGAGAAAGGGACCTATCTTTAGATTTGGAGGTGGGCAGATCTAACTCTTGAGTTCTGCTCAACCACTCTCTCTCTTGCTGTAAGATCTGACAAGGACCCTCTCCTGCCTGAGCTGTCTTTCACAGGTCACAATATGACTGTAATTAATTTTTTTATTTTTTAATTTCTGGTCAATATGAGGTTACATACAATTAGGTTACACTATTTGTGTTTTTAAGGTAAAGTCCAAAATCTGAGTTGTAGTTGAGTCCTTCACCCAGGAAGTGTGCTATATATCCTGTAGATGAAACTTACCAAGCCTCCAAGCCTCCTCCCTCTTTTTTGAATTTAATTGTGTTTTTCTCTCATGTGGAACTGCAATTGTTGATTATGATTTTCAGATTAGTACTGAGTACACGGGATGAGGCCCATGTCTCCACGGTCAGGACAGGGCTTCTAGCCGCAGAGACACGAGCAGCCGCCAGGGGGCAGGAGCCACGAGCTCTGGGCCCAGCTGCGGACAGGTTGGAGATCCTAATCAACCTGAGGTTCCCCTTCTCCTCAGGCTCCTCAATCAAACGTGCGAGAGCAAGGGCTTCGCCGCCCCGCACGGGACCCTGGCTGAGGACAGGCACCTCCACGGGCCTCATGCGTCCAGCCGGGAGCTTCAGCGGACCGGCAGGTGAGGCGAGCTGGGTGGGAGCAAGGGTTGGGGTCACAGGGGCACAGAGGTGTGCTCACCCAGCCACAGGGAAAGTAGAGGGGACGGGGTGGGGGCGTGGTATCTGGGAACTTGGATCACTGACGACCCACGGGCGGGAGGCTGTTTGGGGGCCTTGTCCAGGACGTGCGCAGGAAGGCTTCATGGTACCCCAGCGATTTCTTCGATGCCCTGCACCCCCAGTGTTTCTCGGCTGTGCTCTACATTTACCTGGCTACCATCACTAACGCCATCACTTTTGGTGGTTTGCTGGGAGATGCCACCAACGGTGCCCAGGTGAGGGGCTGTGTGTGAAGGGGGCAATCATAGGTTTTGGTGTCCTGCCAGCTAGTCTCCTCCGCCAGGGACTAGGGGTGAGTAAAGGAGGCTCCCTGGAAGCTTGGGCTCCTGTACTGAGGACTACAGAGTCCTGGGCTGAGCCCCTTCTGGCTTTCAGGGAGTGCTGGAAAGTTTCCTGGGCACAGCAGTGGCTGGAGCTGCCTTCTGCTTGATGGCAGGCCAGCCACTCACCATCCTCAGCAGCACAGGTCCAGTGCTGGTCTTTGAACGCCTGCTCTTCTCTTTCAGCAGGTAAGAGAACTCCTTTCACCTCCCTGAACCCTCAGTAGCTACACTGTCCTGGCTGGTCCAGTAGGAGAGGGTGGGAGCTGTTTGGCTCAAGGGGCACCTGACCTGGATTAGGTGGGGAACAGATAGCCTTGCCAAGCCCTGTCTGTCTCTTACCCCACAGAGATTACAGCCTGGACTACTTGCCTTTCCGCCTGTGGGTGGGCATCTGGGTGGCTACCTTTTGCCTGGTGCTAGTGGCCACAGAGGCCAGTGTGCTGGTACGCTACTTCACCCGATTCACTGAGGAAGGTTTCTGTGCCCTCATCAGCCTCATCTTCATCTATGATGCTGTAGGCAAAATGCTGAATTTGGCCCAGGCCTATCCTATCCAGAGGCCTGGGTCCCCTGCCTATGGCTGCCTCTGCCAATACCCAGGCCCAGGAGGTAGGTAAAAGAAATAGGAACCTTGGATAGGTGAGGAAGGATGCAGGAGGGAGAGGGGTTGTACCCTGAGTGTTTCCATGATTAAGTTCAACACTATGCTGAGTATTTATTCACCAAATTAACCAGCAGTGCTTTTCCCATTCTGGTTCTGAATGAATTGAGAAATATAGAAAAGAGGCCATGGCTCAGTGCCTGTGGCTCAAGTGGCTAAGGCGCCAGTCACATATACCTAATGTGGCAGGTTCGAATCCAGCCCGGGTCACCAAACAACAATGACGGCTGCAACCAAAAAATAGCCGGGTATTGTGGCGGGCGACTGTGGTCCCAGCTACTTGGGAGGCAGAGGCAGGAGACTTGCTTGAGCCCAGGAGGTGGAGATTGCTGTGAGCTGTGATGCCAAAGCACTGTACCCAGGGGGACGGCTTGAAGCTCTGTCTCAAAAAAAAAAAAAGAAAAGAGGCCAGGCGTAGCGGCTCATGCCCGTTAATCCTAGCACTCTGGGAGGATGAGGCAAAAGGAACATTTGAGCTCAGAAGTTTGAGACCAGCCTGAGCAAAAGTGAGACCCTGTCTCTACTAAAAATAGAAAAATTAGCCAGTCGTTGTGGCGGTGCCTGCAGTCTCAGCTACTTGGGAGGCGAAGGCAAGAGATCACTTGTGCCCAAAAGTTCAAGGTTGCTGTGAGCTATGACAGCACAGCACTCTACCCAGGGCAACAGAGTGAAACTGTCTCAAAAAAAAAATAAATAAAAGAGAGAGAGAAAAATAAGAGAAAGAAAGGCAGGCAGCACCTGTGGCTCAAAGGAGTAGGACACCGACCCCATATGCTGGAGGTGGCGGGTTCAAACCTAGCTCCCGCCAAAAACTGCAAAAAAGAAAAAAGAGAAAGAAAGGCCCAATATTGTCTTAATACATTGTTGACTGGTGATTTTATACAGAAAATATCCATATTACCAGGTAACTCATGACTGGTCAGTAATGTGTTAATTTCTAATAACACTGATGAAAGAACATGGATGATGGATCCAGCCATCTGTCTGGACTCCATCACTACCCTACCAAGTATTTACTCCTTACTGTCTTATACCCTCATCCCCTCAAATTTTCTACCCATCTGTATTCATGGTGCCAAGCACAGGACCTGGCTATAGTAGGTGGTTAGCAAACATTGCCTGAATGGATGAGCAAATGCATCTGTGTATTTCTGCCAGAGCCAGAACTGGTCTTGGTCATGCTTAGCACAGAGTCCAACACACATTAGAGAGGACACATCTTCCCCAGCCCTGGTGTTGCCTTCTGCACAAAGGGATATGTGCAAGTGCCGTTCTCCAGGCTTTGTTCCTCCTACTCAGTCACTCTCACTCAGAGGAAGAGCAGTCATTTAGGAGATGAAACTGTGCATGTCTGGCCCTGCTCCTTCTCCTCCCCTCACTCAGGTGTATGCTGCCTATTTGGTGTGTGTATTTAGCTCTGCTCCTGTGGGGCAAAGCATTCCCTGTCCAGTACTGCCATGACTGGGTGGGTAAGCCTGTCTCCATGGGGAGGGAGAATGTTCCCAGGGCAGGGTGCATACATCTGAATTCTCTGCTTCCCTAGGAAATGAGTCTCAATGGACAAGGACAAGGCCAAAAGACAGAGATGATATGTTAATCATGGTGAGAGACTGCTCCTAATAGAGCCTGGGAAAGTAAGGGTGGAGGCCAAAGTAGTGGTCCTACCTCTTTTCACCCCACAGACTAAGGAAACCTTCATGGGTCACTAAGGCTCAGCCATTTCTAGGTCTCTGCAGCTGGAGACCTCCCATTCTGGGCCCCTGGTTCCTCCATGGGTCATCTTTCCTTAAGGTGGGTCCAGGTGAGCAGGATGTTTACTTTGTTGCCTATAAGCTCCATCTACTGCTCTCTATAGGACCTAGGTCTGATCAATGCATCCTTGCTGCCTCCACCTGAGTGCACCCGACAGGGAGGCCACCCTCATGGCCCTGGCTGTCATATAGTCCCAGACATCACCTTCTTCTCCCTCCTCCTCTTCCTTACCTCCTTCCTCTTTGCCATGGCCCTCAAGCATGTAAAGACCAGCCGCTTCTTCCCCTCTGTGGTGAGTGTCACCTTTCGTTCTTTGGGAAGGGCCCAGTTCTTGGGCTTGGGTTCTGCCTGTGAAATGGAAAGCTGTGGAAGGAGAGGGATGACAAGTGTGAGCTTAACTGAGTGTCCACTGTGTGGTCAGGTACGCAAGGTACTCGGTGACTTCTCCTCAGTCCTGGCCATCCTGCTGGGCTGTGGTCTTGATGCCTTCCTGGGCCTAGCCACACCAAAGCTCATGGTACCCAGAGAATTCAAGGTAAGAGGTGGGTACAAAGGGGATAGCAGGGCCAGGAGACCCTGGAGGAGGAAGATGCATAAATCTCACACTGCTATTTCTCTAAGCTTTTTTTCTTACTTGTAAACTAGAAATAGTAGTAATGGCCTCACAGAGTTGTCATGAGGATTAAATGAGCTACTGCAGCAGACACATAAGTGAGTATAAAATATACAATAGCTATTATAGGGTAGAGGTTAAGAGGATGGGTTCTGGTCACCCAGACCTGGGTTTGAATTCCATTTCTGCCACTTTCCCAGCTGTGTGTTAGGTAAGTTAATGCACATTGCTAAGCCTCATCTTCATCAATAAAATGGAAATGATAAATGACAATAGTTACTACCCCATCAGTTGAAGTTTACAGAAGATTATAAAGCACTTATCACAGTGCCTAAGTCCTCCATAAATATTAACTATGGTCTACCTATCCTCACTCTACTACTCTGGCACATACTGAGTTCTCCATAAATGTTAGCTATGGTCCCTACCCTGAGTCTGCCCATCCCCACTCTACTACTCTTCACTCTCTTCTTCTTTTTTTTTTTTTTTTTTTGAGACAGAGCCTCAAGCTATCCCCCTGGGTAGAGTGCCATGATATCACAGCTCACAGCAACCTCCAACTCCTGGGCTCAAGCGAGTCTCCTGCCTCAGCCTCCCAAGTAGCTGGGACTACAGGCACACGCCACAATACCCGGCCATTATTTTTTGGTTGCAGCCATCATTGTTGTTTGGTGGGCCCGGGCTGGGGATTTGAACCCACCACCTTAGGTGTATGTGGCTGGCGCCTTAGCTGCTTGAGCCACAGGCGCCGAGCCTCTTCACTCTCTTCTTTGTACCCCTTATTGCCTGCTCTGATCCAGCAAAGCTGGAGCTCTCTCCCCAGGGCATGACAATGTTCAGGACAAGTTTGGCTCCTAGACTTTGACTGCACATTTGAAGACCTCTCCAGCTTCCCTAAGGACAGGAGAGCAGTGGGGGCTCCAGCTAGGGCAGTCTTTGGGTCCCCTCCCCCCACAGATGCTTGTAATCAGAACAGATGCAGACACACCCAGTCCTGCCTCTGCCACTGCCCCAGATCAAGGCAGGTCTGAGCCTGACTTGCCCTACCCTGGATGAGGGGATTGCCTAGGGAGGAGGGATCTGCATGCCAAGTGTTGGCAGGCCTCATCTACCACTTCCTCTTCTTCTAGGGAAGGAGGGATCCTGAACCAAAGTCCAGAGACCCTGGCTCCAGCCCAACCCCAGGCTGATACCCCTCCCTCTTTTAAGGGACAGGGATGCTTTGAACTAGCTATGTACATGCACCCACCTAGCATCCAGAGTCTTTTGTCTGGGAGCAGGGTGCTGGGTTGTAGAAGAATGCCAAGGCTAAGATGTACAGGTGAGGTGTTCTTGGGAGACCCTTTCCAACCTGTCCATGGAAAACTTCTCCTATAGCCCACGCTCCCTGGGCGTGGCTGGCTGGTGTCACCTTTTGGAGCCAACCCCTGGTGGTTGAGTGTGGCAGCTGCCCTGCCTGCCTTGCTGCTGTCTATCCTCATCTTCATGGACCAGCAGATCACAGCAGTAATCCTCAACCGTGTGGAATATAGACTGCGGGTAAGGCTTGCTGGGTAAGGCCATAGACCAAGGTACAGAAACTCAAGGGTGGGATCAAGGCTCCCCCTCTCCCAACTCAGAGGACAGAGGAATCAGATCTGGGCTAGCTTCATCCTTATTGCCTCCACCACTACTGCAGAAGGGAGCTGGCTTCCATCTGGATCTCTTCTGTGTGGCTATGCTGATGCTGCTCACATCAGTGCTTGGGCTGCCCTGGTATGTCTCAGCCACTGTCATCTCCCTGGCCCACATGGATAGTCTTCGGAGAGAAAGCAGAGCCTGTGCCCCTGGGGAGTCCCCTAGCTTCTTGGGCATCAGGTAAGACCAGTATTCAGGAGACTAGAGTCAGATGTGGGCAGCAAGGTAGGGTAGCGAGGTACAGGCAGAGTTATTTGGGCAGCTTAATTCTGAGCTGGTGCCCCACAAGCACTACAGTGGCAGAATGTGTGGGTTCTGGGATCTGAGATGAGAGAGTCAGATCTTGTCTCTTTCTTCAGCCCTGGAGGCGGGGAGGGGCCTCAAGAGAAACATCATCAATGCAAGGATTGAAGTGAAGGTGCCATCTAATTATCTCCAGTCAGCATAGAAGTACAAAGGAATCCATTTCCAAAACAATTTTGTAACTGCTAGAAACATAATCTATCTAAAATATATGAAATCAACTTTGTAAGTTGTGAAATGTAAGTCTTTACAGCAAATTGATGGACATTTGCCAATTTTCCATCAAAATAAAAAACAAAAATGACGAACAACTATGAATTTGAATTGATGGAGAGGCCTGAGACTCTTATATTTTTCTCCCAAGAATTTTTCACATCAAAGGGTCCTTCCCTCCAGGTGACCTATTGGGTTAGCCCTCTAATTTCCATTTGCTACTACTGTCTAGGCTGGTGTCTGACCAGGGTTTCCAGCCTAGGTGGCCCAGGGGCTCTCCCAGATCTCAGCTAATTTCTCCCTCTCCCCACAGAGAGCAGAGGCTGACCGGCTTGGTGGTGTTCATTCTTACAGGAGTCTCTATCTTCCTGGCACCTGTGCTCAAGGTACCTTTCCTAGGCCAGAATCAGTATCAATGCAGTAATAATAATATATATCAAAAACTGACACTTGGTGAACACTTACTGTGTGCCAGGCATGAAGTTTTCTTCATTCATGATCTTTTTTTTTTTTTTTTTTTTTTTTTTGATGGAGCCTCTAGCTATCCCCCTGGATAGAGTGCCATGACATCACAGCTCATAGTAACCTCCAACTCCTGGGCTCAAGCGAGTCTCCTGCCTCAGCCTCCCAAGTAGCTGGGACCACAGGCACCCGCCACAATGCCCAGCCATTTTTTGGTTGCAGCCATCATTGTTCTTTGGCGGGCCTGGGCTGGGGATTCGAACCTGCCACCTTAGGTGTACGTGGCTGGTGCCTTAGCCGATTAAGCCACAGGTGCGGAGCCGACATCTCTGTTTTCTTCAAAGAATAGCATACACCAAACAAATACACAGTTTTTTAAAATGCAATTGGCCACTCTCTATGACATCCTGATTCTGTTCACTTTTAGAGAACAAAATCTGGGCGTGGAACATGCATGAAAACACTGGTGGGAGGTTAGAGAAGTGTCATCACAGGGTCACTTTCAAAGCCAGAACCGGGATGATATTTCCTTTTTGGGTTAAGGCTTCACTTAAAAAAAATAATTTAATAATTATGTCTGCATCTTACTTTTCTTATTATTGAAATTTTCATTGACCTATGGCACCTACGTAAGTTGGGTGCTGTTAACATTGTAGATTTGAATATTTACCATGAAAAGTGTCTGGCAGTTTCTTGTTCTAAAAAACTCAAAGTTTTATGACAATTTTCTAATAGATATTAGAAAAGTCTCTTAAGTAAGGGGTACTTTCTAATTTGCCCATAGGCAGCCCTACATTGGCCACCATGAGTTTCTACTACAGTGATGGGAAATAGAGATGGAGCTTAGAGAACTGAAAGAAATAATGGTTAATTAGTCCTCACACAGTAACTCCCAAACAACATATACCTCAGTGAGTTTTGGAGGCTGGGTGCCCGTGGCTCATGCCTATAATCCTAGCACTCTGGGATGCTGAAGCAGGAGGATTGCCTGAGCTCAGGAGTTTGGGCAAGAGCAAGCCCCCACCTCTACTAAAAATAGAAAAATTAGCCAGGCGTGGTGGTCCACATCTGTAGTCTCAGTTACTCAGGAGGCTGAGGCAAGAGGATCCTTTGATCCCAAGAGTCTGAGGTTGCTGTGAGCTATGACACCATGACACTCTACCCAGGGGATAGAGTGAGACTCTGTCTCAAAAAAAAAAAAAAAATTGAGTTTTTGGTAAGTGCTGAATTCTGCTTAAATCATACCTACATTTTCTGGTGATCGTTGATTAAAGTGAGACCTGGTATTACACTATGGAAATTCTAAAGCTGGATTAGTTTTCACATTTAACCTAGTTCTGCATAGATATGAGCCAGTGAGGGCCTTCACATTTTCCATATAATCTAGATTGAAGTTGTTTTACTTTGTGGGGATTCAATCCCAAAGAGAGTGAGCAGAGTGAAAATGAAGAGTCAAAATTAACCTGAAAGATTTTTGCTTCTGTTAACAAAGGATTAAACACTACAGTAATTGTCCTCCTGCCATTAACAACTAGAAAACCAGATGAGATATTTGAAACAATAGTGTCCAGTCATTGGACAACAGGAAGTGTAGGACTGTAATCTCCAAGAGCAGAGAGAGGAACAAGGGAAGCATTGTCAGCGCCCCCGCTGGTTGTCTGGAGGGCTCCCTGTCCTTCACGCGCTGACACTGACTTCCTGAGTCTTCTTCCATTCGCTCTGTTTAGCTATTGCTGGCTGTTGTTACTGTTTCAGGTAAGAGGGTAAATCCAATCTTTGTTACTTCATCATGGCTGTCAGTATAAGTCCTAAAAGCTCCTCTAGATTTGCCCTGACAAAACTTTTTAGAAGTTGGAAGGCTCATACTGACTTTCAAATAACTTAACAGCACGTCAGAACAAAGCTTAAAACTCTATTTTTTTTTTTGAGACAGAGTCTCACTTTGTCACCCCCAGTAGAGTGCTGTGGCTTCATAGTTCACAGTAACCTCAAATTCATGGGCTCAAGTGATCCTCTTGCCTCAGCCTCCCAAGTAGCTGGGACTATAGGTACCTGCTACAACAGCTGGCTATTTTTAAGAGACGTGTCTCTCTCTAGCTCAGACTGGTCTCAAACTCCTGAGCTTAGGCAATCTGTCCACCTTGGCCTCCCAGTGTGCTAGGATCCCAGGCATGAGCCACCACGCCTGCAAAACTCAAAACTCTTAAAGAATACAACAAACTTTGGCCAGGCACAGTGGCTCACTTTTGTAATCCTAGCACTCTGGGAGGTCGAAAAAGGAGGATCCCTTGAGCTCAGGAGTTTGAGGTTGCTGTGAGCTGTAATGAAGTAGACTCAGATTCTAGCTTGCTGCTTCCATAGGCTGGCTATGTGACCCTGTACAAAACCTCCTAGAGCTGATGACATCCTGTCTGATACTCCTTCTTTCTGTTCGCTCAGTCTCAGCTACTCAGGAGGCTGAGGCAAGAGGATCTTTCTGTTCTATATCCTGAATATCTCCTAAACCCACCTATATGTCTCCATCTCAAATGCCCAATCAACTCATCTCTCCCCCTAGGCAATGGCAACATGTCTCCCAGATTCCCATCCTAACCCCCCACCTAATACATTCCCCTTGACGCAGCCTCTCTCTTGGCCTTTCCCTGCCCCTGGGATGAAGTCCACAGTCTCTGTCTAACGGCCCTCCTCGGGGGAAGTCCGCTCCCACTCTGCTTGCCCCCTGGAGCTCCTCTTGGAACCGCTTTCCCCTCCCCCATGCCTCTACTCCAGCCCTATCATCTGGAGGCTTCCTGCCTCCCTGTCCCCCAGTGACTTTTTATTCAATTAATAGCTGATTTTTCATTAAGTTCCCAGCTTACGGACTGCTTCCTCAGGGAGAATTCCCTGCTGCTCCTGCTCTGGGCTCTCCTATTTCTTTGATTCGGTTTATCTTACCTTATTGTAAATTCTTACTTGTCTCTCCCCATCCCACCCACTGTGCCTCTTCCCCATTGTATCTGGCACCTAATTCAGTGCCAGGTTTTAAAATGAGTAAATGACTATTCCACATAATGTATTCTATCTCTGCTTCTTCTGTCCCCACCTCAGAGTCCTATGCTAGGCCATGATCCTCTCATACCCGGATTTTTGAATCAGCCTCCCTGTCTCAGGATCTCCTTCATCTAATCCACCCTGCTCACTGCAGCGAGAACCATTGTCTTCAAGCATCATTTCGATCATATCACTCTCCTTCTTAGAAGCCTACAATAGCTCCAATTGCCTCTTGAATTAAATTAAAACTCCTAATCATGGGCTTCAAGGGTCCCTACCAATTAGCTGGCTCCCTGCCCCCTAACTGCCCTCATTTGTTCACAGGCCCTGGAGCATGCCTTCCCCACTGCCCTGCAAATCTGCTCCTTGTTTTAAGCCTGCCCCTCTGGCACTCTCTCCTCTTTTTTCCACTTTCTCTCCTCTCTTTCTCTCTCCCCAACCTTCCCCTATTTTGAAACTGTTGCTCAAGAATCGTTTTCTTCATGAATGCTTCCTACATTAACTCAATGTGGTACTGTCCTCTCTCATAACTGGTTTTCAAGTGTGTGGAATATTTGTGCTTATCCATGTGCCGAGAGTCTCCCATGCCCTGCGGCTTCTGCTAACTTATTTTTTGGTTCTGTCTGCCTTATTAAGGTCTAGCAACTCCAAGGACAAAGATGATGTCTTTTCATCACTTGTGACTTCCTGTGATTCTCGGGCACAAAGAGATGGACAGAAGACTCGGACATGAGAATTTCTAAAGGAAACCTGTTTTTCTTTCTTTTTCTTTTCTTTCCTTTTCCTTTTAATCCATTAATTAATTAATTTTTTAGATAGTCTCATTCTTTTGCCCCAGGCTACAGTGCCATGGCATCAGCCTGGCTCGCAGCACCCCCAAACTCCTGGGCTCAAGTGATCCTCTGCCCCAGCCCCCAAACAGCTGGGATCTGCCACAACGCTTGGCTAATTTTTCCATTTTTGGTAGAGACAGTGTAGCACTCTTGTTTAGGCTGATCTCAAACTCTGAGCTCAAGGGATTCTCCCGCCTTGGCCTCCAGAGTGCTAGGATCAGAGTCGTGAGCCCCCGCACCCAGGTAGGAAAGTTATTTTTCTTCAGGTTTCCCGGATCAGAGTTTGGGTCCATCTGAGCAGGTGCAGCCTTACCTGAGCGGCTGATAGTCTGTCCTCAGTGTGCACGTTGTGGGTAATCTTAGTGTGTTGGTGAGGAAGAGGCACAAAAGCAAGTACTTCTGAGTGCTCACCCTGTACTGGATATTGTGCAAGGAGTTTTACATACAGGGTGGACATAAAGTTCGTGTGCAATTTTCTATGTTATACACTTTAAATTGTACACGAACTGTATATTTCTTTAGTGCCTCCCAATAATCTGATGAATTAGGAATTGCTAATCCTGATTTAGAAAAGTACACTAGGAATCCAAGAGAATGTGTATAATCTTCCCAGGTCTTTCTGGTTCCAAAAGACGTATGTCTATTCTCACACTAATGAAAACATGTTTCTGAACAGAATGTCAGAACCAAGTCTAAACCAAAATTAAGACACCTCGTCCAGGTGCCATGGCTTATGCCTGTAATCCCAGGGCTCAGCTAGAGGCAGATGATCACTTGAACCCAGGAGTTCGAGACCAGCCTGGGTAACATAGTGAGGACCCCCTCCGCCCCCCCCACCCCAAATAGCCATGTATGGTTGTGTGCACCTGTAGTCCCAGCTATTTCAGAGGCGGAGACCATAAGACCACTTGCACCCAGGAATTTGAGGATACAGCAAGCTGTGATCATGCCACTGCACTCCACTCCAACCCACAGAGTGAGGCCTTGTCTCTTAAAAAAATCAGGACACGTGCTCTGACCATGGTGCACGTGTGGCTTCGAATTTGAAGACAGTGGTTACTCTGCATGTACCACACGGCTCTGCTGACCCTGTGTGCTTGTCTAGCCCTTGTGAGATAAGATTCTTCTCATAAGTTATTACTTTTAAAATTTTGATTGAACATTCCCTTAGGAATTTTCACAAAAGCCACAGAATTGTAATAACCGAGCCCCCAGACCCTAACCCCGCCCCCAAGACCAGTAAGGAATACAACAAACTCTGTACACTTGAAAAAGGAATTTCTCCTAAGCCTTTTGGCCTCAGCCCCCACAAGGGAGGAGAAGTTAAGTTCTGGGAAGAAGCTGAGAAGATAAGAGAAGGAAGGGAGGGAGGGTGAACCCCAGGTGAAAAGGGCTCAAGTTGGTTTCAGGCCCAAGTTGTTCTCGGAAACTTACCCAATACTGGTTTGCACTCTTTATTGGATGAATTGTGAGTTAATGTACCTTAAGTTAGCATGTACCACCACCCTGAATTGTGTAACCTTTATGATATACCCCATCTTATGATGATGAAGTAATGTGTTTGTGATGTATCTCGTGATTTATGAATCAATACGTACCCTCACTTTGAGACCCTGCTCTGACCGCTATGATTGGCTTTTGTATTGCGCTAGCTTGCTGATTATGCAGAATAACAGTATAAAAGGATTAAGGATTTTATAACAGGCATTTTTTAACAGTGTAAAGGATTTTATACTGTTTATGCAGCTATTCGAGGCTGCATGCCTCTAAGAAGGTATCAGCCCCCTGCAGGTGTAATAAATTTTATCAATTATTGCATCAAAGTGGGGTCCACCTTTCTATCTACGCGGCTCGGTTTCTTTTCAGGATCTCTCCTCAGAAAAGGACAAAAACACACAACTGTACTGGCAGGATCAGGGTATTGGCAGACACTTCTTCCCTCACTTGTATCCACAGTCTAGAGCCCCGGGTTACAAAGAGAACATGAACATTACTGTTCTTCCCCCTCACCCCTCCTCTGCTTTATAGACTCCAGAACCTATGACAAGTGAATTTTTGAAGACTCTGGGTCAATATTAGTTGTGTATATGTTTCATTTCTGTGTCAGTCATGAATTATTTAAAGGTGCAAAGTCTACCTCTAAAAAGGAAAAAACTACAGGAAATCTAGGGTTGAAAAGAGGTTCCAGAAGGGGTTTTTAGACTATAAATAGAATGAGCCTCCCTTCTGGTTATGCTGCGTCAATCTGTGGCCCATACTGTTGGTTTTAATCACAACCCCTTTATTTCCACGTGGCTTCCATCGTGGTTGCAGATAACACTTTGTTTCAGCTTGGTTATATTGAAGCCCCTGCCTGAGACTGCTCTACACGTGAGCATCTCCTCTGTAAACAGGAAACTCATTTTCCTGGAAAACTCTTCCTTTGTAGTTGAGGAAAAAAAGTCTTTGGGGAGGCGGTTTGAGGCAGAATAGCACCATCTCTGGGTGGGGAGAGGGAAGGGACTCCTTACCAGGCACTTTTTTTTTCTCTTTGAGACAGTCTCCCTTTGTTGCCCTGATAGAACGCTGTAGCATCATAGCTCACAGCAACCTCAAACTGTTGGGTTCAAGTGATTCTCTTGCCTTAGCCTCCCATGTAGCTGGGACTACAAGTGCCCGCCACAACACTCAGCTTTTTTTCGTTTGTTTGTTTTTTAGAGACAAGGTCTCTCTCTGGCTCAGGCTGGTCTTGAACTCTCAAGCTCAGGCAATCCACCCGCCTCAGTCTCCCAGAGTGCTGGGATTACAGGCGTGAGCCACTGTGCCTGGCCCTTATCAGGTACTTTTAAATGGGACAGTAAAGAGATCCATCATGCATGCCTTCAGAGGGGCTGTGATCCCTCTGAAGTTGTTGGCGAAATTTGAGGTTGTAAAAATATGTGATTTTCTGGGAAAAAAAAAAAAAGAAAGAAAAAATCCTTCACCGGGTTCTCAAAAGAGTTTTGTGGTCATGAAAAATTAAGGTGCATAGGGCTGGGTCTCTATTTTCTCAGCATTGTGGTTGGAAGAGTATTAGGGAATTTGTTTAAAACTCAGATTTCAGCTGGGCACAGTGGCTCACACTTATAATCCTGCATTCTGGGAGGCCAAGGCAGGTGGATTGCTTGAGCTCAGGAGTTAAAGACCAGCCTGAGTAGGTGAAGACCCTGTTTCTTTCATTCTTTTCTTTTCTTTTCTTTCTTTCTTTTTTAAAAAAGCCAACTCAGATTGCCCAGATTACCTGAATTAGAATCTTTAGGGGTGTAGTAGACTTGGGACTCTGAAGTTTTAACAATTTCTCAGGTGATTTGGTGAAATTTCTAAATTAGCTGAGAGGTTTCGATGGTTTCACATTGGAATAAGATCAACAATTGTGATATAGGAAGTGCTTACACTTATCCAAATAGGCCTGGATCCAAATCTCAGCTCACCTGCTTAGTAGTTGTGTACCATGGGCAATGTTTGGATTTTGCTGATCCTTAATTCCTTTATCTGAAAATATGGGCTAAATAATTCATCTATCTTGAGATAATATTGCCTAATACACAATAGGAGTCCAAGAAATATAGTTTACAGTTTGTAGTTTCCCTTTAACACTGAATATCCCCCAAATTCTTCAGGTTCTGTTTCTTTGTTTCTTAAAGTTCTTTGTTAGGCATTACCCCCGTGAAGTTATTGTCAAACAAAACAAAACAAGTTAACCACTTTCTACATCCAGTCACAGCCATCCACGAAGGGATTTTATTATGTGATCAAATATATCTGAACTGCAAACTACAAACTGAAATTCTCTTTGTCTTACCCTATCTGAAAAATAAGCAATATTATTATAGGATTGTTGAGGCTCTACCACACATCAGTTCCCACTGTAGGCTTAGAGACAATTGTAGCAAACAGAAAGCAAAAACACCAGTATTTACCAATAAGGACAAAGCCTTCTATTAGCCTATATGGTTAACAGTAGCATCATTGTGAATCTTTGATTTGTTTGAACATCTACTCACTAATATGCCTCCAGAAGCAAACAGCAAAAAAGAGAAAAAAAGGGCTAGATTTGGTGGCTCACTCCTGTAATCTTGGTATTTTGGGAGGTTGAGGCAGGTGGATCACCAGAGCTCAGGAGTTCAAGACCAGACTGAACAAGGGTGAGACCCCATCTCGAAAAACAGCCAGGTGTTGTGGCAGGCGCCTGTAGTAGTCCCAGCTACTTGGGAGGCTGAGGCAAGAGGATTGCTCAAGCCCAAGAGTCTGAGGTTGCTATGAGCTATGATGCCATAGCACTCTACCCAGAATGACAAAGTGAGACTGTCTATAAAAAAAAGAAAAAGAAAAAGAAATTCCTACCTTTGTAAAATCCTGTTTGCTATGAACCCACCACTGAACTTGTGAAAGAATTCCTTCTCTCTGGGAATTTTGCCACTTTATTTTGCCACAGCTCATAACTATTTTGTTTTTGCCACAGGGAAAACATTTACATGAATGTCCACTTTTACATACCACAGAACATTTACCTTGGCTCAAAATACGAGCAGAACATCTAAGGGAAATACAACACCTAAAAAACCCAGCAAACTCTGCTAATTCATTTTCACATAGGATAACCACATTTCCATTTGATTACCTAAAGAATCTAAGAATTTGTCTCTAGAGATTTTTTTTTTGATGTTAAATATTTATTTTAGTTGCTGGTAGAAGAAGATGTGTTCAGAGAATGAGAAATTGTGTCTCTGTGAATAACTGGTATATAAGAGGTAGAATAGAATGGTATGCTTAAATTTTTCATTTTGGCTGGGCAAAGTGCTCAGTCTTATAATCCTAGCACCCTGGGAGGCTGAAGCAGGAGAACTGCTTGAGGTCAGAAGTTTGAGACCAGCCTGAGCAAAAGCAAGACCCCATCTCTATTAAAAATAGAAAAATTAGCTGGGTGTGGTGGCTTGTGCCTATAGTCCTAGCTACTCAGAAAGCTAAGGCAGGAGGATCACTTGAGCCCAAGAGTTTGATCTGAAAGAATAAGATCAGATCATTAGCTCTCAAGATAGTTGGAGCGCAGTTAGCTGGAGAAATATGGATTTTCTAAAGTGGCCAGATTGAATGTGAGCTATGATGATGCCACTGTACTCTACCCTAGGAAACAGAGTAAGACTCTCTCAAAACATTTTTTAAAATCATTTTATCATTCTTAAATCTATTTACCCAAATCTTTAATAGGATAATCTCAGATTTCATATTCCTTGACTGCCATCTGCTGGTAGTCCTCCATACTAGAAAATAAAAATTTCCAGGAAGACTGCAACAACTTGATTTCAATAGTTCTTGCAACTCCAGAGAAAACATTTTTAATGCCCCAAACAACACAAGACAGTCAAAGACAAAGTGCAGGAGAGACGTTAGGTAATGACGACAATAGCGATTATGATAGCTAACTTCATTCACTCAGCAAATACTCACTGAGCGTCTACTATCATCCAGATTCTGGGGATACAGAGATAAATAGGGCAGATAAAAATCTTTGCCTTCCCAGAGATTCTGTTCTAATCAGGCAGAGAGTAAGTGAATAAGTGACTATGCTATCCAGGAGCTCAGAAAAATAAAGCAGGGCAGGGGACTAGAAAGTAATAGTGGAGAGGAGGCACTGTTTTAGGTAGAGAGATCTGAAAAGGCCATTGGGAGGTGACATTTACCTAGAGACTTGAACAAAATGAATTTCTTTTTTTTTTTTTTTGAGACGGAGTCTCAAGATGTCCCCCTGGGTAGAGTGCTGTGGCATCACTCACAGCAATCTCCAACTCCTGGGCTCAAGTGAGTCTCCTGCCTCCGCCTCCCAACTAGCTGGGACCACAGGTGCCCGCCACAACACCTGGCTATTTTTTTGTTTGCAGCCATCATTGTTGTTTGGCGGGTCCGGGCTGGATTCGAACCCACCACCTTAGGTGTATGTGGTTGGCGCCGTAGCCACTTGAGCCACAGGTGCCAAGCCGAACAAAATGAATTTCATTGAGTATTCCTCTATGTAGCCTGAGCCAACAGTTTCACATGCAGCTATTATGCAATGTTCTTAACAACCTATAAGGTAGTACTACTGTCGTCCATTTTTCTGATGAGCAAGTTGAAGAAGAGAGAGACGGAGCTGGTATGCAAATCTAGGTGTTGTCCTTTTCCTGCACTGAGTAATTTTTCAAAGCTTTTTTGTGCAAATGGATAATACATGCAAAAATGCTTAATGGATGGTAAAATTACTATGCAAATTAGGTAATTATAAGTATTTTAGTGAAATCTGATTTGACCTTCATGGCATCCCTGTAAGAGAGGTAAGGTATATCTTATCTTTTTTTTTGTTGCTTTTTTTTTTTTTTATTAAATCATAATTGTGTCCATTACTACATTTATGGGGTACAACGTGCTGATTTTATATATAATTTGGAATGCTTACATCAAACTGGTTAACATAGTCTTCACCTTACTTAATTGTTATGTTAAGATATTTCCACTCTACTCTTAATAAATTTGACATGTACCCTTGCAATATGCACAATAGGTGAGGTCCCCATGTCTTTCTATAGACCAAAAACACATACAGCTGTGAAGCGCAAAGTAAAGTGACTTGTCCAAGTTCACAAAGTTAGTTAATGGTATGTTAACCAACTAGAACCTATGGGGTTTTTTGGTTTTTTTTTAGAGATGGAGTCACCCTCAGTAGAGTGCTGTGGCGTCATAGCTCACAGCAACCTTCAGCTCTTGGGCTTAGGCGATTCTCTTGCCTCAGCCTCCCAAGTAGCTGGGACTACACGCGCCCATTATAACGCCTGCTGTTTTTTTGTTGCAGTTTGGCTGGGGCCGAGTTCGAACCCACCACCCTTGATATATGGGGTCAGTGCCCTACTCACTGAGCTATAGGTGCTACCCTAAAACCTATGTTTTTAAGGAGCATTATTTTAAAGTTTTTTTCTTGTATAAATTTTTTTTTCTTTTTTTTATTAAATGATAGCTGTGTACATTGATACAATCATGGGATACAGTGTGATGTTTTCATATACAATTTGAAATATCTTCATGAAACTGGTTAACATAGCCTTCATGTTATTTTCTTAGTTATTATACTACAACGGTTATATTCAGAAGACCAAAAACCACATTACAACAAAAATATTTGTATCAGAATGTTTATTGCAGCCCAATTCATAATTGCCAGGTCATGGAAGAAGCCCAAGTGCCCATCTATCCATGAATGGATCTATTTTAAAGTTTTGCACTTTCTTCTCTTGAGATGATAAATTATACTAAGTATTTTTCTTGCCAGGCTTATTTATAAGTATGTTAATCATTAGAGTTAA